>DWPT01007588.1:0-10707 GCA_018251895.1 Agathymus mariae mariae | reverse complement strand
GCAACCTCAATTAGTCAGTTGTTCAGGTGTTAAATTGATGCCAATTGCCGTATATAAATACCGACTTCAGCGCATTACCTAGTAGGTAATGTTTTATATCGTATCTGAAGGTCACCTCATTTTATTTACGATATATATTTTATATTAAAGTTCCTGGTGTAAATTGATGTCGACAACTCGGTCACGTCGATAGCCATAATTACATTATAATGCTGTATACTAAAATGTGAATCAATTATTATTCCAAGTTCAATACTGATTGCAGGAAGTGGCGTGTTACATCGACTATAACGTGTCGATGCCAGCGCAGAACCTGTGGCGCGTGGAGATCGTGAACCGCGACAGCGACGACGCAACGTGGGACGGCATCCGGTCGCTGGTGCGGCTCGTGCACGTGGCCACCGGCTCCGCACTCCGGTACAGCAGCCGGCAGCTGCCCTCCTGGGGCTTCCACCAGCACGAGGTGGTCGCCGACAAGGCTGTGACGCATCAGGATACTATATGGAACGTCGAAGAACACCGCTACACTAAAGGTATTTGAACCGCTACATTATGTTGTACTATTCAATAAAACTAGCGTTGTTACTAGCAAACAGTACAATGTCGACTGTTACCAGCCGAGGACAGAAAGGAGCGAGAGCGAGAGCTGGTTACGGCGGAGATGATCCCGACGGCGGCGACGCGACTATCGTTCTGGGATAAGTTCTGGGAGCTGCAGCACAAGATGGCGGCGCACGCGACCGACGCGCCGCAAGGGCACATGTTCGCCAGCGAACCCGCCGAGTGGCCGCTGCTCGCGCGCTCCATCGCCTACTGGCTTTCACCTGACTCCAACGTAAGGACCTCACGTACAACTCATTTATGTCACGGATAGAAAATCCTTTAAGCGGATTATGAAATTATTTTTTACAGAGAAACTGACATCGCGATAACTTGTGTCATGGTTAAAAGGGAAACGGAACATTAAATTTATATAATTCATGTTTAATTGTAAGAAACCAAGGTGGTACGAATCTTAGAATAATAAACAGCCTAGTGATTTCAAATAAAAAATCGATTTTCCATTCGGGTAATGTAGGTTGTAAGGCGATTGCTATGTTGTACTAAAATGTTTAAATCGTTTTTTTTTGTATATTACAGCGCTATTTTATCTTATATTTTGATCAAAGTGCGGTGCACGACTGCTAAACTTGTTATATTCTATACAAAATAATCATAAAACACATCCACGTAGCTCTTTAAATAACTATTTGTCGGGATCCTTTCCTTTTTTTACAACTAAAAAAAGTATCACACAAATAATAATTCAGAGAAGTGTATTGGATGACTTTGATGATTATTAAATATTTATTAATAACATGTTACGTAGTATCAGGAATGGTTGAAATGGGCGGAGTTATGTCCATAACTTGTATCTGTTTGTAGGGCGGAAATAATTGAAAAATGATACACAAATATTCTGTCGAGCAACCCTTGTAAAATAACAATAGGTATGAGCAGTGATTATGCAGTAAATATATATTTATGATTGTCGCAAGTAGCATTTTGATTAATATAAAACTATTACGTCTTTGGTTCATAATTTAATTACGATTTAAAGTGTTTTAACAGGTGCGATTTGTGAAAGACGTAAAAAAAGTTTCACGTGCCATTTCGAAGAAGACGTCTCCAAAGGCCACGATTAACAACTCTTAAACAGGATCTGTTATAATTTCTTGGGTTCTGTCGAGCAATCCTAGTAAAATAACAATAGGTATGAGCAGTGATTATGCAGTAAATATATATTTATGATTGTCGCAAGTAGCATTTTGATTAATATAAAACTATTACGTCTTTGGTTCATAATTTAATTACGATTTAGTGTTTTAACAGGTGCGATTTGTGAAAGACGTAAAAAAAGTTTCACGTGCCATTTCGAAGGAGACGCCTCCAAAGGCCACGATTAACAACTCTTAAACAGGATCTGTTATAATTTCTTGGGTAGCTACTACTGAACAATGAGTTACTTGAACTCGTAATGCGCAACGGCACCTTACTCCTTTGGGTAGTAGGTATTGCCACCGTAATCAAAGCACTCATATACATACCCATTAAGAGTAATACATTTTTTTTCAGGCTCAAATACATCTGATCGGAAACTTGGTGACTTGGTACACGGGGTCAATCTCAGTTCTGCTGTATATCAGTTTATTTGCGTTCTACTCCATACGCCAGCGCCGTGCCTGCACCGACTTACCTCCGCGAGTCTTCAATCAGTTTTACGATGCCGGCTCAATTTTGTTCTTAGGCTACTTGTTACATTACCTCCCTTACTTTTTCATGGATCGAACTCTATTCCTTCACCATTACTTGCCAGCGTACTTGTTCAAAATCCTCCTAATGGCTTATGTAATCGATCATGTTTATTACGTTATTTACATGCATAAAATGACTCGTCCTCTGACAAATCTCTTCATCGTGGGCATTGCTATCTGGTTGTGTTATGTGATACTGACGTTCAAAAAATTCAGTGTTCTTAGTTATGGTAACGCCGATTTGACTGAAAACGACCTCATCAGTTTGAGATGGAGAGACAGCTGGGATTTTATATTACATAAAAAGGCATAGGTTGTTCAGACATTGCATTTATATACCATGACTTTGCTAAATTAAGTTTAGTAGTAAATACTTATGATTTATAGAATAATACGATTTTTTTGTAATTATAATTAGTCAAAAGGAATGTAATACTGTCCGTCCTGTTTTAATCACAATTTTACATGTTTTTTTTTATATCATATATTTTTTTATACTTTTTATTTGTATTAAAGATGCTATAAATCTATTATAGTTAATTTTGAATTTCAATCGTTTTAACCTTCCTCAAGTATTTCTGATACATACATGACAACCAATTAAAGATTCTTTTACCCTAATTGTTATTACCTTATCTACTCGTCTGTGTGACGTTAATCACAACCAAGAATTATTTTTAAAATGAAAAGTCACAATATGAGTGTACACAAAAACCATTTTATGGATTTAGTTAGATTCAGAATCACAAAAAAATTTAGTGTGGTCATTAATTGGTTGGCCAGCTTCTAGTGGCAAATTTCAGTTAGTAATATCTGATATCGATACGACGATGAATGTAACGGAATCCTTCCTTGTTTGTTGACCATTTTATCCAAAACTACTGGAAAAATATAGTTGGTACACAATGTATGTCATCCAAACAAGAATGTTACAATCTCAATTTTTGGTTGAAAAATAATATACGATCACACACTTCTTTTTCGCTTCACTTCACACGCTCACACTCCTCTCAGAATTCCTGTTATGCAGGTGGCATGTACACATACACTAGTGAGACATCCCAAACGCCCACAACCGAACACAAGTAAGTTGTATTTAAAGTTGTAATGAGCAGACGAGCCACCTCATGGTAAGTGGTCACCGTCGCCCATGGACATCAGGAAGACCAAAGGTATTGCTGATGCGTTGTCGGCCAGGAAATGAGAAGGTACAAAAGATAGTACTAGCACTCAAGCCCTCAGCCGGAACACGACGAGTCGTTTGGCGGCTGACTCGAGCAGGAAGGTGGTAGCTAGCCAGGCAGGCTTCACGAAAAGATAATAATACCAATAATAATATATTAAAGACTTAATAATGATACTGAAAATATAAACATTACGCAAAGCCCTACCACCAAGTAGGCTGGCTTCTATCGCCTCTTACGACACCCTGTTCTGCCAGCATGGGATTGGGGGAAGTATTCTAGGCCGCCCTAATACGGCAAAATTACACTAATTTATTATTACTTAAAAATTGCAAGAAAGTGACGATTGATCGATGTTAGATACAAAAGTACTTGTTTATTCAACAATATGGGAAAGTAGCGAATTACAAATTATCAGTAACATGCAAACGACGCGATGCAGTTCTCTGTACAGGGACGTACTTTGAACGGGGCCGTATTGTAACAAAAGGTAGTTTGAACAACAAATAAAAACAATATTATTGTAAAAAGGATACCAATTTATTTGAATGTAATTAGATAAATAATAAAAATTAACGACTGCCACTGGCTTCTACCTCCATGGGTTGCACTGAGTGGACAGTAACTGACTCTAGTTCCAGGGGTATCACTCTTTGCTTCAGGACTGCAGTTGTTCCAGGTGCATATCTGTATGAACCTTGTTTCTTGCCCTTAAAAGAAATGAAAAAATGTTAATACAAACAAAAAATATATAGAAATCGAATTAAGCCAAAATCTTTTATAAATACCAAAATACTTTTTTTTTCACATAACTACATATCATTTGCTTCATTTAAATATTATGAGGGATCTTGCATGATACTGAGCTCATATTGCTCTTTATAATATTTAAAATCTGCCAAATCACCAGGCCCGCCATTAGGTACGTTTTGGAGAGTGCCCCCGTCGCCGTTCCTCCATCGAACAACTTGTCGTACGGCAAATATCCACCCATGCGTCATAAACATCTCGCCTGTACGGATGAGGCGGTTTGGGTAGTCATAGGTTACATGCATTGCAAAGGACTGGAATTACTTGCGCGCGTCGATGTTCCCGCTTACTTATGATGGGGGATTTTTTAAGAGGATAGTGGATAGGCTTTTATAAATTAGTGCGATCAACATTTTAAGTGTTCATCACCACTTACTTACCATTAGATAAAAAGAAATGAGCCAGCATGGTGTACTATGGTGTTAATCTCTAGCATAATTAGGGATGGCTGAAGCCTTGGTTAAGGAGATTGTGGGTTGTAACCAAAAAAGCTTTCTTTTGACTATACCGTTGTAAATTAAAGGTAAAAAATGTAGACAAAAATAAGATCTCAAACATTAATAAAATACCTTAACATTAGCTTCTTCATAAGTTCTGAGATATTGAGCAGGACCAGTATTACGGATAACACACAGGTCAACATTGGAGCCCGAGCCCAAGTCATTGAAGATACCAGCAGCAATGGCATTACGAACCAACTTTTTGCCTTCCTCTTCAGTCAGGTTAGGTTTCCAATTAGCTTCAAATACTGCCATAGCTGCTAATGAACCAGATCCTAAAAAAGCACGATTGTAAGGGAATTGTTGTCTGGGGTGTTAAGAGTTGATGTTTTCATAATGTTACTATTTAGAAATGCTATAAATAACTGTACTGGATAAACATTATTTTGAATTCCGCTAAAACATTATGATAAATGCTGGATGATTAAATTATAATTGGTATGTTGCAGTTGATTGTTTTTGATGGACTGCATGTCACTGACACACATGTGTTGCTAGCTGCTGAGTCAGCATTAAAACCACTAAACAAGAATATCAAAAAGAAAATAATAATTTCAATTAAGGGCAAGTGTAACAACCATACAAAATTTCATAACCTAAAGATTAGAATGAGAATGTTAGTGCTATAATGAACACAAAGCAATCTCACTTGAAATTAATCTTAGAGGTATTAAAGTTTCAGTAGCAAAGTTAAAGTTCAGTGTATTGAAGTGTCACTGTTAATTTATAACATAAAACATTATGTGCTTAGAAAATAGTAAAGCTGCTTTTTACCATCATGTCAACCTGTAATAATAATTTTAGTTATTATACTCAACAATAATATTCAATAATACATTGCAATATACTCATACATAATTAGACAGACATAATCTCTTACTTTTGTTCATAAAAACATACACCAAAAGCTATTGCAGTATGAAATGAAATGTGTTTCAATGAATTATAGCATACTAAAATATAGCTATACTTTACCCATTGTTGCATATGGCAACTTGTCGACAGATCCATGTGGATAAATGCAATAAATATGAGGCCCAGTGCGGTCCACACCGCCTAGCACCAGAGCTGCGCCAATGTGTCCCTGGTAACGGAACAGCATGCGCTTTAACAGCGTCGCAGCGGTCTCCACCGGCACCGTCCTTCCGGTGTGCAGGCGTTGCAGCTCCAGCTGTGAAGCTACTGTCTGTGTCGTCATCTCGGTATCCGCAGCAGTACCGGCTCCACAACAATACATATTGCCAGCTAAATAATGAATCTTTTCACAGTTTTTATCCGACACGACAGTGTTTTCGGTAGCCCTGGTGTCCGCCCCAAGTATCACACCATCCGCATATATGATACCGACTATAGTTGTGCCGGTTTTAATCGCTTTTGGCGCTGGGAAGCCCTTTTCAGCTAGGAATGCATTTCTAAAAACAAAAATAAGAAACAATTTAAAACAGACACTTCAAAATGAAGTTCATGTTTATGCTATCATAAATAACTCCGATATTATATATATTTAGTTAGCAATTACGGGTCACTGCAATTTTTAAAAGTTACCTTTGGCAATTTTCAAATGAAAAACCCGGTGAAGGGATTTCAGGAACGAGTACAGAAGCCATTTTTGATATCTTATTGAACAAAAAGTTTAATTCTTCTAGTGAAATTAGCTCAGTCGGATGAGTTTACAAAAATTGCAAATCAAACCAATCCTAATTCAATACATAAAGAATGACAAAGACAGAAGTAAACTGACACTTACTGAAATGACAACAACATAACCAATAACCATAAGATACATAGACCAATAGAAAAATTAAGATCTTAAATATACTAGTGTATCGTGATGTGACAGGTGCTGACGCTGTATTCTCTTTACAATTACTATCTGAATTAGGAATCAGAAAAAAAAATCTGCAAAAGTTTGTATTTGTTCGTTGTAAAAAACCCGTTTAAAAATATCCTTAAAGCTCGTGCTTTTACGACACATTAGTAGTGAGTATGTCCAACCTTGCGCTAACACGCGCCTCGCTCCGTTATTTATTTGTCATATGACATAAATTTGAACACTATACTATACGAAAACAATAATTTTTCAATTGCATGCCACTCAAAATTACTTGAATTCCCAGACAAAAATAATGTTGTTCCGATTTATTTATACTATAAATTGCTTTCTTCTGCGAACAAGGGAATGGTAATATTAGACTGGTATGTAATTACGTTAAGGATACTAGGTCGTTCAATAGATTACATCACGTTAATAAACATAAAATTAAAATTTAGCTCATATGAGCGGGGCGTCGCACAGGAGAGGGTGCCCGACGGGGCAGCCGCCTGCGGGCCACGGAGCAACGTACGCGGTACCCGTGGCCCGCCTAGCAAGGGCGGGTGAGGGCGCACGGCGGTTTCTTTTAGTCGGTGAAGGCTCCACACTACCCCGTTGTCTCCCCGGACGACGGGGTGTGCGATCAGGTACATTTTTTCCCGCCAAACCAAAAAAAAAAGGAAGGTACGGATACGAACTAAAAACTTACCATACTCTGTTGAAGACGTTAAGAAAATGATAGCCATGTGCCTTGTTTGCGCTGAAATAAAACCAAGATACGTTAAGAACGAAGCAAAACTTATCAAGGCTATGGCGCCTTTTGAAAGACTCATTCTTAATTTCAAAGGCCCTATCCCATCTAATACTGAAAATTGTTATATTTTTACCATAATAGACGAATACAGTAGGTTTCCATTTGCTTTTGCATGCAAAGATATGACCTCGGGAACTGTAATTAATTGTCTCAAAGAGGTATTCTATTTATTCCGTATGCCATCATATATTCACTCTGATAAGAGGAACGTCTGTTTTATGTAATGAATTAACAGAATTCCTTACAAATTTGAGAATACCCTGTAGTTAATCTACTCCTTATAACCCAATAAGTAACGAATTAATGGAACGACTAAATGGGACATTGTGGAAAACGATTCAATTGTACCTTCGTTCTAAGAATTTAGAAATATCAAAAAATATCAAATAAGCTATTCCTGTAGCACTTCATTCTATAAGATCCCTACTCTGTACTGGAACCAACACAACTCCACATGAAAGAAGACGCCCAGTAAATGGACAATCGATGTCGACTTGGTTGCTTTCTCCTGGACCAGTTCTGATGAAGAAAAACGTTAGAAGTTCTAAATATGATCCGGCTATTGAGGAAGTCAAAGTTCTGCAAAGCAATCCTGACTGCTCCTTTGTAAGAATGAATGATGGACAAGACGCGACAGTCTTGAACAGTTCTTAGAACTCCTTTACCTGTCTCCGAAACTGAATCCGATGATGAATACTTGTCCACAGATACACAGGAAGACCCATCTCCTAGTCCAGAGACTGAACAAGAAAACTGCCAGTTTATTACAAGCATACGTAATTTAAATGGCACGGGGTGAATGTTATTATTATTTTTTTATACTAGAATAAAACAATTTACCTTTGTCATCTGTCATTCTTGTGTTCTATGTAAATTCTATTACCTTTATATCATAGCACATTTTTTAGCAAAATAAAGACAAATTCTAAGGGTATTGTCATATATATTATATCACAACTTAAGTTTAATGAGTTATTAAACTGCTTAGGTTTATACTTTTACATTTTATAACTACATCTTACTTTCTATTTTAATAGATTAACCTCAACGAAGTCGGGACGGGCCGCTAGTTTTATATTAAAAACTTCTATTTCACGACTATAAAATAATAATCGAAATAAAATAAATATCAAATTTATATTAAGAAATTTATAATACAGACATGCCTAAACCAGTGTTTATATTATAATCAGACTTATCCACACATTAAAATGATGGATTTTGACATAATGTTACTGGCTGACTACAACTAGCAGCATTTATTTTGACGAGGCTCCTTATGATTGGATCATTCAGATTTCAGATGTCTGATATTTACTGCACAATTCAATACTACTTTTAACATAAGCAGTGAAAGTATAAATTGCCTTGTATCTTTTAGTGATATAAACCTTTTACTATATTGATTAAAATTAAGCTCCAATCCGAGTGCGACGAATTGTCTTTACACGCGCTTGTCATTTCTGCTATGTCAAAAGGCGAGAAATGTGAAATTGTGAAGCTGATAGATGAACATTATCATAGAATAAATGTTTTTCTGTCTAAAATAGTTCCTAGAAGTTAATAACAAAATGTTGTTTAATACGGTGTCAGTGTGTTTAATATATTTTTTATCTTCTTTATTTTTAACATTGGCCGGGCGGGACTTTTATCAAATACTCGGTGTGTCACGATCAGCCAGTTCGAATGAAATCAAGAAAGCTTACAGAAAATTAGCAAAGGCGCTGCATCCTGATAAAAATCAGGATGATCCTGACGCTTCACAGAAATTTCAAGACCTTGGAGCAGCGTATGAAGCCCTCTCCGATCCGGAGAAAAGGGAATTATATGACAGATGTGGTGAAGACTGCCTCAAAAAGGATGGTATGATGAATAACAACGACCCCTTCGCTAGCTTCTTTGGGGACTTCGGTTTCCATTTCGGAGGTGAACAACAGCAGCACGAAACATTACGTGGTGCGGACATTGTCATGGAACTTACGGTGTCATTAGAAGAACTCTACAATGGAAACTTTATAGAAGTGAGTATTACTGGTTCTTGCAAATACAAACAATCAACTACAAATGAACTGTTTCTTTTACCACATTAGATCACATTTGTGTTGTGCAGTTGTAATAAAAAACCATGCTTTAAAGTTAATTCAAATTATTGTTAAACTTCACAATAACTTTTTAGTACACTGAAATATTTTATTAATTGCAGATAACTCGTAATAAACCAGTCATTAAGCCAGCTGCTGGCACTCGTAAGTGCAATTGTAGGCAAGAAATGGTGACGAGGAACTTGGGCCCTGGGCGATTCCAAATGATGCAACAGACAGTGTGTGATGAGTGTCCTAATGTCAAATTGGTTAATGAGGAAAGATTGCTGGAGATAGAGGTTTGTGTACAATGTCTGTTTGTTTTACAAAAGTTTTATTTTATTAAAATATAATCTCATTTCTAATGTATTTTATATATTGCTATTATTAATTACTTTATGTTTAATGTGTTCAACATCTTACACTATATCACCATTTAGCATCAGCTTTGATTATTATGGAGTATTAACTTATTTTAGATAAAAAAATGTATAATGTCAAGATTCAGACACTATTTTCATGTAGAATCACTTATTGTATTATTTAGTGTTGTATAATATTGCAACATTTTCACTTTATCTATTTTATGGCATCTAATAACTAGTAGATAAAAAGGTTCCCATTAGTGCAATAGTTAACCAATTATTTTGATGTGCTTATCAGAAACAGTTGTGTAGTCTACCTGATATTATTTGATAAGTAATTTGAAATAACTCTTGTAAATGTATTTATTATTATGTAACTCAAGTTGAGTTAGCAGGTTATTAAAGAAATTATGTGACAGTAATAATTGTTCAGAAGCACAAATTGTTAATTGGTTTATAAAAAATGTTAAATATGAAATATTGTGTTGCCAGGTGGAAGTGGGAGCACCAGACAGTTACAAGACAAGACTCAGAGGAGAAGGCGAGCCCCACATGGATGGGGAACCTGGCGACTTGGTCATAGTGTTTAAAACTGAGAGGCATCCACATTTTACTCGCAAGGCTGATGATCTTTACACAAATGTAACAATTTCGCTGCAGGTAGGAAGATGCAAAATAAATGTCCTGATAAAAAAAATTAAAAGTTTTGTCATTTAATCTCAACAAATATATTTTGCAGGATGCGCTTACTGGGTTCACTTTAGAAATTGAACATCTCGACGGACATAAGGTCACAGTGTCTAGAGACAAGGTGACGTGGGCAGGTGCACGCGTCCGCAAGAAGGG
>DWPT01007587.1:0-10708 GCA_018251895.1 Agathymus mariae mariae | reverse complement strand
AGAACAGACAATCAATAAAAAGTTTTAAATTCCATAATCTTTATTAAAGGGGCTTAAATAATAGACACGCTGAGTTTCCAGCGAAATTATCAATAAATCAATCAACTTGAGTGTTGGCATAACTCTTCATACTCTGGCCGTGTTTGAATTGCACACGAGAGTCCTATTCCGTTTATATGTTTCATAAATTAATTACTCTGAAAGTCTATTATATGTCTAAGGCGATAAGCAATAGAGTTCAAATTGGTTTAATTTTGAAAGATAAGCCAATATTGTAACGCAAGTTAGAGGATCAGACATTACGAATTTGATTCGCATCAATTAATCCCGTTGTTATATTCTCAATGAGACTAATTAAGCTGCTGAGAAAACTGTCAGCAATTATTTAAATTGGTAGATGGCCACGACACATTGTTGAAGTTCTTACAAGCAGCTTATTTATGTTGCAATTAAATAAATATACATTTTCATCTTAATAACTAAAATTTAATATCTGATTTAATAATGTTTTTCAATTACTTTGTTTTATAAGCCAAAAGCTAAAGGCTATAAAGGTGAGACATAAAAATGCTTTTGATTGATGATGTCATTCAAATAACATTAAATTATTTAATTTATTCAGTCATTGCGTGGCTGAATTCTTGTCAAAATAAGTACGTTAATATATTTCATTTTCTTAATTTGGCTTTCAATCAAATGACCCATTAAAAGAACTTTAGCATATTAATTAGTAAAAGGCTTAACGGACCAAGGTTTATAAGTATACATGCTTTATAAGGGTTTATTCAGTATACATGCTTTTAGAGGCCGGAACCGAAAGCGTAATAAACTCTCCGTACACGGAAGAGCTCGTGAAATACTTACCATTCAAGCACCAAACTTCGCTCGACTTAGTCGATTTCATAAAATAGCCACAAGCCTTATAGAGTCATTGATGACTTACTAGTGATTCGCGTTCATATTCGCTTCGCGTCATGTGGTCCTTACGTTAATTTCTTTAATAGTAAATCTTTGCAGTATTTTTTTAGATTATCGCATTCACACAGATAGGATTTTTGTTTTATACTATGTAAATTCTTTTATTTATTAATTTTAATTGCAGAAATAATGTTATGATACTTTATATGATATTCTGATTTGCTATGGCTATTTCTGTAGCGGAAAAAAATCAAGTTTAACAAAAACTTCAATTCACAATAAATTGTTTAGCTAATTCTTCTGTTTGAGCAAAATAAAATTTTCGCTGATCTAGTATATTAATCAAAGATAATAAATGTTTATTGTAATTTTATCTTCAAGTTTTTCGCATACCATTCAAAATACAAATAAAAGTACGTTACAGTAACAGAGCTAAAGCAACAATCGCGTAAACACTTATGCCCGTGTAAAATTAATTGAGCCACTCAATAGCTGTACACTGCAATTGTATTATCTAATGAACTGTACAGTCGCATGCCCAATTGATTGCCAAACGTGCCCCGTGTACCAACATCACCAATGAACTTTGACCCCTTCACACTCATGCCATTACCCCTCAGCTACATACATTTGTTTAGAATGCGGGAGGAGTACTAGGTCGAGTTTTAAACTGGATCGCGATGCAAGTACATTTATGATATCACAGCGGCATAGAAACGATCAAATAATACTAATAAACCAATACTTATACAATTTACCAATATGGTTATCGATGTACGAATGCAAATATGTTTTATTTATAGTGCTGTTATTACCAATACACATTTCAAATATTCAACTGTGGAAATAAACGTACTTCCATGTATTTAATATTAAAATATAATTTCCATCTTAGCCTCGTACTAAACATATAAGAATTATACATAAGTACACATATTCTAAGGACCAGTTATGAATTTTACATACGAAAAATACAGGATGAATATCATACCGTAACCTTGGTCAAAAAGTCAAAATGTATTAAATACATAATTCAACTCAAAGAACAATACAGTGTAAAGACATTGTAACCCTTTTGGTATTGGACCCTGCTTGTCTTTCGTCAGATTTTGAATTCGATTCCTAGTCGTGACAGACTTTGTGACAGACAAAAGTTTGCCCTTGGATATTTGTGAAGTCTGATTTGTGTAGCGCCAACCCATCTGCAACACAGCTTAGGAAGCGTGTGATTGGGTTAGTGTTTACTTATTACTAATTAATAAACTTTAATTGTTTACTTATATCTAATTAGAAAACCTATTAATTTCGCTCCCTTTCTTAAGGTAAAACTTCCTGTCACGTAAGTGTAAATTGTGGGTTGAACTATCATCAGCAGTTCAACAGCACCTCGATGCTGTTCGTATATGGGAATTTTCAAGACGCGGAACTTGTTAACTTCACGGCCCGAGTGCTGACCTCTGCTTGGTCTTTAAACGTCGTTAATACCGTCGGTGGTACAGATGTCTATGGATGGCGATGACCACTTATTAAAATAAGCTCGTCTGCTATGTCGCTTGCTTAGTACCTGCAAAGGGTACCAAGTTCAATAGCGGCATGAATAACTTTTTTCTTAATTTAAAATCCGCAGATCCTAAGGTCATAAACATTACGTGCCGCCACGCCCGTGAATACGTACCATCGAACAGAATTAAAATCAAACGTTTTTAAGAAATCAATACCCTTAATACATGATACATGAATAACAAGAGAAGTGTAAGCAGTTAGGAGACCAAAATTATCACCGACTTGTAACTAGAAACCGCACGATACAGGATTGAAGCAATATATAATATTCCTTCATAGTGTCGAAATATAAATAGTTTTTACTGAATTGGCAATATCCGTTACAACATACAATATATTAAAGGCTAAATAAAAACGTGTTGCTTAGGCAAAACTCATGTAGTTAATACAAATAGCATTTCATTACCTTATCAACAAAAGAATACTAGCATTTATTGAACCCTAAACCAATGATAAATAATATATAATAAAAAAAAGAAATAAGTGATAACCCTGTAGCCCACTTGGTATTGGTAGTGACAGATAAATATTTTTGTCTTCAGTCATGAGTCATGGTCTCCTATGTATTTTCTCATACAAATATTTTAATGAACTTCATGTATAACGGTGTATACAATATCAAATTTGGGGTCAATGACTTTGTGTCTGTGTAAAATGTAATGGAACCGATGAACACAACTTTATACATATGTCCCCTTAATGCTATGCAACCCAAACGCGACCGACCAACGCGTCGATTCGACTAATTAAAACTGTTCAGTAAAAATGGCCTAATAAACTTAAAATACATAAGACAACTCATCTCTATCAATACAATTATCGTAGTGATTCGTTTGTAACACCTAAAGTGTTGTAACTCCATAAACAATAATAAATGGACTGAAACAGCAGGATTTACGAGACAATAGGTGTGTCAAATTGATATTCAAAATCATTTTATCATGTACATAGGTACTTCACAAATAAACACATACGTTTAACAGACGCTTCAACGTTGAAGAGAAGAAACTGCGAAAGAAACTCTTTAGCTAGTTATTAGCAAATTGCCAATTAAAGCATTACATACTGCATGCGATGCTAAAGTTTTCAGTTAGTATTTAACTGTTCCCATTACATTAAAACATCGGTTCAATTCCGATTCCGAATAACAATAAAGGTTACCGAATGAACAGTTCAATGAATATTAAACCCGAGACTCTCACTGAAACGTGAGATCGTTAACAAATATGTTTATAGTCCGCAATAATTCCAATGAACAATTTTAATGAAAGTGTTATAAAAAGGATGATGTAATAGTTTACTTTGCATAAAATGATTTGATCTTATTTGAACATCTGTCAGAATTAAGACAAAAAATTTAACAGAATACCTATTACCTGAATAGTAATAAAATTTATTTGAAACTTGGCGAGTTATTCTGAGTTTCTGTTTTCTTTTTAATATTATATTTCAAACGTCACTTGTGGTAAGGTTATGTTTTTACATGATAAATTGATAATTTTATCTTAGTTTTCATTTTTAACTAGACATTCTACTTCAGTATAAAAGCTGCAGTTTCATTCGTCCCCTAAAATAGATAGTGAAACCACGATATTTACCTTCTTCGAAATGAACTCGATTTTTTTTAATATTTTTTGTTTTATGTTAATAGTCAACATACAATTAAATGGACCACCTAATGATAATGTATTTCCGAAGTTATAGTGACTAAAATGGAAGAGGGAAACCTTCGTATTATTTGTACTGTAACTACGATGTCAAATGCAGGTTCAATGTAGATGGATAAAGCATATTACTCGAATGTTGACCATATGGGGGCCCACGAACTAAACTAACCGAAAATGTAATAAAATACCTCTCAGCTACGCCTCACTGACACTTCAACAGAAAAAGAACACGCAAAAATTCTAACTTATTTACCAGGTTAACCTGTGTGTACAGAGCTCAGCAAACTCCAACAGGAATAACAATTTGTCATAGACACGTTCATTATTCACGAGAGTTAACACGAGGGAAATTGGCTTGGACTCTAAGTTGGATGGAACACCTCACACTATGATTCGGATAATCTTGATATAGTCGACTGTCAAAACGATGATTAATATTTACGCTAATTTTAAAAACTTTGCAACGAGTTGTCCTACATGTTTACGAATAAAAAAACTGATTTACAAACTAGGTTTGAGTAAATAAAGCAAACATGAAAAAACCAAAAACACTTAACAAAATCTAGTAATAATAAATTCGCGTGCGTTTACTATTTGCAAACAGAAATGTCCACTAATAAAATATATACTTATTCGAATTTTTTTGCTTACAATAGCGAAACGAACGAACACATTATAAAATCCTAAAATTTTATAAAAGGCGCCTCAAATTCGTTCGGGTTAAACATATATTATATACCATATGTCCTTGCGGATTAATGTACCCGTCAAATGGAATTTCCTAAAATATTTTTTCAAATAGTTTCTGTGGTTCCGGAGAAAACCTTTCACACATACAGAAACACAATATTCGCACTCTCACTTTGCAATGTTAATACAGATATAAATTAGCTTTAATTCCAACTTAAGTGTTCCTGACCATATAAGGTTTAAATAAATGTAAACGTAAAGAGGGTATTAAGAATCTTTACTGTTAGCACAGAATGGTAACTGTATAAACATTTCCTAACGAATCCTCTAATAGTCCTATTAAGTCCGACATATTGGTTCTCAAATGCACTACTAAATGGTCGCGTCAGCATAATGAATGCGATCCTATGAAAACGTACAGACTCCATAAGTACCTGAAATCACCACATCCATTCTGATCTTATCGATCCTACTAATCAGTAGCTGCATTTGTTGGTATAGTTGGTCTTAGTTATTTAGTATATGATGTTGTTTGTTGGCTAAATATCAAAACGTTTTAAATCGTGAGTACCTGACGATAGTTAAGTTGTATATCTTTTATCTTTCCATTCAGCTACACAAATCATGGTCGCAGCTAGACTGGCGGCGGGGAGACATTTGACATGTACTCGTATCATTTAACAAGTAGTAATGACAAGATGAACCTGTCATATTTATAGATCTTTTTCCATTTTAGGCATTACTGCAGCGTGTGGTAACCGTTAGTGTCATGATATGGTATAACACTGGAATTAAAATTGGTAAACTCATTGGTAAGTTCAAAATATTTTCTTCGTCAACCAAGTCTCGCCGTTGCCTTGATCTATGTAACCAGGATATAACATCATAATAATAACCAAAAATCCTGAGTACCCGTACATTTCAATACCATAATATTTGCAATGATATCAGGTTAACAGTATCATGTCATTTCTCGTAACAATATTACTCAAACTACCATTTTTTTAAGAATTCCATTTTAGAATTATTGAAAATAAAGTTAGAGCTTCATTAACGTAAGTTAAGTTAATAATGTACTAATTAATTTTTGATAGATAAAGTACGATTCTGTAACATTAAATCGAAATTGAAGAACTTCCTTCCTTATCCATTCAAAAATTCCTCTGAACTTTAAATATTGTACAACATTTCGCCTTTGTGAAGTATTTGTCACTTTACAAAAGTTTACTTATTCCGAACTTAAATTATCCAAAGTAATATAACCAAGTTGTTTCTAGAGTCCGTCATTGTAAACTGAAACAATTTCTAATCCCCATTGTTTGGGATATTCAAAAGTTCGTTCTGAGTGTACAGACTCATCTCGTCACGTCTTCGAGACAATCTTCAGTTCGGATTGAACGAGCGATTGAACAAAGTACAAAACAAACGTTGACAATAACGTTCAGAACAATTCGTGCAAAATTGTTTTCAGTGGATTAAAGGAGTTCGTCTAATACTTGTGACAATAGACCTCAAGTCTGTTTATACAGACTGTCATCCGCAAGAAACTCACACAATGGATTCGGGGCCTGTTTAAGCCAAAAATGGTATTTGCTTAATAACAATAGCGTTACATATAGTGGTATGAGCAACGCGTCTGCAGATCATTCTTTATTAAGCTTGATATTATTGTTTTCACGCTTTATTTACGTTGGGCACATACGAGTATATTAATTATAAAGAACAATCGAGGCTTATTTGAGTATTAATCAGTATAAATATGTGTTAAAAATTTACTTTATTTCTGATTAGATATCAGATTATAACACACTTCGGTACCCACAATTATATAGACAATATCTTTTATAGATTACATTGACCTTTTATTTTTTCTATCTATCGTTATATCAAATGATTTTATATTTAACTAAATGAATATTACTTTTTTCGTTATTTCCAAGTTCATAATCGTAAAAGACAGTACCACCCAAACTCTAAAAGGGATGTCTTTTATAATCTTTGGCCCCAACGAGCAATTACTTAGGTCATGGTCTATCACAATACAAAGATAATCAAGATTTGGGACAAAGCTTGCATGTAACGACATCGTGACGCAATTCCATAGGAATTTAAAGGAACGGTCGCGATAAAAACGAGGATCGAATAGCGAATTAATTTAATAAAATTTAGAATGAGATGTTTCATAATGAACCATTTTCTAATTATTAAACTTGTTGGAAAATGATGAGATTTGAATTGTTTCTTGAATCTACTCCTACTGTAGCCATATAGATAGCTCTAAATGTTTACAAATATACTATATTTATAGATTGCATCATATGAAAGGACGCAAGTATTTTTATTCTTAACGTGTATGTATTTTTGTAAGTGAAAGAGTAAAGTTACTTAAAGTTACTTACAACATAGACCCAATTGTAGAATATTAGTGAATATCTTTATGACATAATATTTTAAATAATTAAATAAAGTTTCATTGTGAATGCTTTCATTTTGGTTTTTGAAATGATTAAATAAAAAAATTATCAAATTTATTATATTATAATAGTAGAATAATAGTAGTATTGGAATTTATGAATACTTCCATTTAAATTTGAGATCATCAGTACAATTTAATTACATAAATTTATAACGGTGAATTTAACAAAACACAATTTTTCTTCTAAATACTTCAAATGTTCAAAGTATACAAAATTTGTTCCATTGCAATAAAAGCAATGTAAATGAAGTAAGTCAACGATATGGATGCTTTATTTTCTAAACCGAAATATCTTAATAGTTTAACCCTTAACAGTAAGACAAGTCGATTATAACGCTTAGTAAGTTTTTAGACCATTATCGTGAATCTGATCAACGTTAAGCCACACACGACGCGTGTCCTTATGAGCAATTAATGTAGGAACAAGAATTTTATTATTGAAGTGTTTTGAGAATTAGGTCTATTTTAAAACTGATGCCTAATTTGATAAAACGATACGTCATGTGGAACATTCACAAATTTTAGTTAATGCTTATCGGCAATGAAAAAAAATCTACGATTCAAATAGAAAACTTTGCAAGTGTTCTAACTGTTATCTTTGAAAAATTAAAGAACCTTTTACTCCTCATAATCAATTATAAATCAAATTCGATCAATCAAATATGAATTGGGTGGAAAAAAAATATATTTAATCTCACCCAATAGGATAATTCCTAAATTAATACCAGTCAGTTTAATGTCGATTGTATTTGTGATGTTGGTAAGATTATTCCTTTGCTATCTGGTTAGCCACTTTCTTAAATGACCTATGAAAGTTTCATTGTGTTTCAATGGCAATATTGCAGAGACAATCAACAAGCATATTCACCACTATCTGCGGCCCTCCCCCAACAAGTGATCTGTTTATTCATTTATCGACTATTGACACCAGACACAATCGGTTTCTGAACTTAATAAAATGATTATATCTATTAACATATTTGATATTAATTTCATACTGACTTAAACTACTTTAAATTGTAACTAAAATTGTTAATTGTCAGTTTATTAGATTAGCAATTTGAAAATTGTATGCAAAACAATATTACGCAGTCTTAACTACCTTAAGGAGTATTTATCGCGACAGACGCAAGATATTACGCATTATTTATGCAATACTTACCTTAGATGTCACCCGACTACGAGGGCATGATAACATCAGGATGGGAGCAACCATTTACAAAATCCAACAGTTACCGCTCGCTAAAACATAATCGCTAGTCCAAACACGTGCGACAAACAGAAAGATTTCTGATATAGCAACAAAAAACATTTTCTACCTCAAAAGTGAGCTTATCCGCTCTCAATCTTGAATCTGTTCGGCACACATTTGTAAGTCTTTGTGGCTCTTATCGTCCGGATTAATCACTGCAAGAAAAGCTTTGGGACCCGACCGCAATTTTTTTCTGCTACCCTTAAATAAACTTCCCTCAGATGTTTGCAGTGAAATTGATGTTGTTCTAAATGTTGTCACCGTGACAAGTTTTGTTAAGTTTATGACATTCGGGTTCCCACTGTTAAGGTAAATAAGACGTATAATAAACATTCATTTTATGGAATGGATCGATCACGCGGTCAGCCATCAATCAGCTGTAATAACATAGTTTGAAAAAATAAAGAACAATTCTTTAGTGTCGAATAATCATGGAACTTGAATACCTAATATTCACTAGGCCACATTCAAATTACTTGCATAATGTATTTATGTTTAATGCTTGAGCGAATTTGAACAAAATACTTTTAGAATGCTGACGACTGTGTAGCCAAGTTGATACATATCCCGCATGCCGAGCGAGGGCTCCCACGTTCTATTAACAAATATATTGCAGTACTTAATATTTAAATCACTTCATTGCAATCCTTCCATTAATGCAAAAGTTATAAATTAATATATTTCTAATTCATGGAACGAGAAAAATCCAGTCCTAAAACAATGTAGATGCTAATTCTATGCGTAAGACGTAGTTTTTCTAAACCAAAGCGAGGACGGTTTGCTAGTATAAAATAATGACCATAAGTTAAGAGGTTAGGCTTCAAATCTAACTATAATATATTTATTTATTCTGAAATCAATATAAAAAATTTGAATATCAGTTTCATCGGATATTAATGAATATAGATGCGACCAAATAAATATTTGAAGCGGCGATTGGATTCACGTTAGCGACGGCAATTCACGGTTGCTACACTGCAATTGCTACATGCGTTTTCATTTAGATAGTTGCCTACCACGATAAGTATAATAAAAATATACGTTTGTATCCTGTACTTCCGCACAGGAGTCCCAAGTTCGAATCCTGTACAGAAAACCGATGCCTTTTTTTTACAATTATGTGTATGTATAAAATTTGTCATCCCTTGTTTCCACAGGGGGAAACATCGTTTGAAAAGATGACTTTGATGTCACCGATGTATATAGACGACAGTAACCACATACAATCAGGCGGCTCGTCTGCTCGTTTGTCGACTATTACCATAAAAGGATTATAATTTTGATAACACAACGACATTTCAATGTTTTTGAGGTCAATTTTTAAAGTGGTTTTCATTAAAACAGATGACGTCACGCAGAATCTGTACAAATTATCAACACCGCACTGTACGCTTCTAATGGGAAACGTCAGCTGCTCTTCTTCCATCAAGCTACGTCGCGATTCGTGTAAACGGGTATGGTTCCCAATGACAATCACTAATGAGGGTTTTAACCCAATTCTTACGGACAGCGATACACAGCTTCGATAAAATTACAACTAAGTTTATTCTATTCAGGTTAAATTATAGAACGCTATGTTGTGGCGGGTGCGTAACACCAGATAGAGCCTGCATACTGTTTGCTGAAGTAAAAATCACTCTTTCGTCTTAAACCATAACTGTTTTTCGGTTGATTTCCGATCACCTCGTAATATCAGAAGTTAAGACGATGAAAGTAATCCTTAGAAACACAATACAATATACTTTATTGTGCACATCAAATTCATCTCTACTGATTGTAATATATTAACAGACTGTTTTGAAATTTTTAAGAATAATTAAGGCGACTCAGTATTTTTGATGATTTTATTTTGGCCGTATTGGGGCTGCCTAGAATACTCATCCCAATCCCATGCTTTCAGAACAGGGTGTCGTAAGAGGCGACAGAAGCTAGCCTGCTTAGTGATAGGGCTTTGCGTAAAGATTATAATATCAATATTATTATTAAGTAGTTAATATTATTATGGCTAGCTACCACCATCCTGCTTGGGGGCTTGAGAGCCAGTATTTTCTTTCTTACCTTCTTCTCAGTTCCTGGCCGACAACGCATCTGTGCTTCCTTTGGTCTTGCTGATGTCCATGGGCGACGATGACCACTTACCAT
>DWPT01007586.1:0-10708 GCA_018251895.1 Agathymus mariae mariae | reverse complement strand
TTATTATTTGTTTAAAAATAAAATTAACTATTTGACAATATCCCTTTTTTTATGTTCCGCTAATTCTGCCGGTGTGTTTATTATGCCACCAAAACTTTAAAGTATATACGATCACGAAAAAATATACTGAAATATTAATCAATATATAAATATTTAAAAAAAATATATTTGTCACAACATATCACCATAAAGTAAAGGAGATGGGACTGCGCCAGTGAACTTTGTTTCGGGTCTACCCATCCACTTCCTATTCCAATTCCTTTTAAATTAACCTTAACACGCTTCTTTTGTATAGCCTGTAAAATATAATTGACTCAAATTACCTAATTCAATTAATTAAGTGACATCAATAAAAATCCTCAAATAACGTGGCACTTATTTAAGATATGAAAACCGAATATGTTACTAATACTATGAATATGCTACTATGTGTTAATGCTTTCCGCTTATATTCCGTTGGGAAATGCATTTGCATTTAATCACTTGAACAAGACGAGGTTGGTTGTATGCTGGTATTGCATATTCCCTAGCTTTAGTATGATATAATTTTAGATGACATAATTTATAAAAATATCACATCTGGTCTAAATATACTATTTAATTGTACGGCTGACAAATATTTTAGTTAAATTGCTCAATTGTTTAGTAGTTATGTAGTAGCGTCTCATCAAAACTTTTAGCGTCGTCCACACAAAAGTAGGTATATTATGCAGGTTAAAAATGAAATAAAATACAGTAAAAGTCTGACCCACCGTATGCAAATAATAACCCAGTCTGGGACATAACTTGCCTCCATAACTTTGGCCAAATAGATACGTAGGCGTTTTGCGAAACTGCTTATGTGTTCTGAAGAAGGCCTTTATTAGTCTTAACAAATCCTTGGCTGGGAAATAACACCGATCATAAGTTACACAATTCTTAAAATTGTACGAAAGCCTTTAAAGCTTTTGTGTTCGTTACAATGATACAATGTGACTTTATAACAATTTTTGCGTCAGACCTACATTGTACTAAGACATACGAAATTGAAACATATCTGTTTATACAGTCTTAACATATAACTTTACTTATACTAACATACCTTTTTATAACTATTTATACAAAGTACTACATATATTAAGATGAATAGATTCAAAAGCAATGCGGTGACTGAAAGTATCTATCAAGTAAAATTTCATTTGGAACACGACGGCAACGAATAAAATCATATGTACCTAAACAGTGGATGACAAGCCTTACCTGCATCTTTATCAGATTTTACCAGCAGTGAGTTGTCTCTAGCATAACTGAAACCTGTGCCCACAGGATGATCTATCAATAGCACATTTCTGCCTTTCACCTAAAACATACATATCAGTAGTATTATATATACACGAACGGTAAATATTTATTAAATAATAATATGGTAACGATATAAGTACATAGGTCACACTAAAAAGTTTCTAGAATTGGCCACTTACATAAACAATATTTATTAAGCTATTAAATGTACCTAATTTAAAAATGGAACTCTTCAGCCGTAGAATACAAGTTTTCATCAGATTGTCAACGGTTTTAACAGTGTGGCATCATTTTAAAAATTGCGGAATTACAATAAAATGGAATTAACTCGTGAAAACAATAAAATGGATTTAACTCGGGAAGATTTTAACTGTAATTTGACAGCTCAGCAGAGCCTCGTTTGGCTTCAGTCTGCTTTTGTCGAAGAAGCAGCATGCAAGAACTATTTATAGCTGTTTGCAGAACTCAAACACGGTCGCCCGTGCACCACTGGGAACCACAAAAACATTGATGCTGTGCGCCGTATGATCGAAACAGACAGGCATGTGAACTACCATGGGATGCGGACATCTTTGGACATGGGAATGAGTCAAATGCAGTCAATCCTACACAAACATTTGGGTGTGAGAAAGCTATGTTCTCGATGGATCCCACACAACTTGACTGATGCTCAAAAAACGGACCGCAACACTTGGTGCCATGCTATGATTGCTAGATACAACTAAGGGGGCTTCAAATTTGGTGTGGGACATAGTTCCAGGTGACGAAGCATAGACTGCTTCTTTTTTTAATAAAACTGGTCACGTGATGACTGTTGCTTTAGAAAATCGTCGTATCGTGAGTAGTGACTGTTACACGACCATTCGTTTACCGGAAATTATTGACAAACTCGGTGAAAATAACGGTAAGCGCCGTATAATATTGCACAACGATAATGCAAGTTCTCATACGGCCATACAGACAAATGAGTTTTGAAGGCGAAAAACGTACAACTTATGAGTCATCCAGCATACAATCCTGACCTGGCACCATGTGACTTTTTTCTGTTCCCAAAAATCAAGAACCAATTACGCGATCAACGGTTTTCATCATCAGAAGAGGCTGTCGAAGAGTATGACAAAAAAATATGTATCTGACGTCACGTGACTGAGGAGTGGCACAAATGTTTTCAAAATTATTTCAATCATATGAAAAAGTACATTGACTCAAAGGGAGATAATTTTAAGAAACAATAAATTCATTTTTGATCATTAATAGTATTTTTTTATTATTGATTCCGGAAACTTATAGTGCGCCCCACGTGTAAGATTATAATTTGTCGTGCAGTAATCTGGTAGTCTCTATACATCGCAACAGAACTTTAGAATCAACCTGAGACATTCGTCTTTTAATCACATAATCTAAGTTTATATTACATTCTCCGGCCCTTATAAATAAAACTCCAAATACAGTTAATGCAAAACAAAAAACTTACTTACCCATGTATGGTTCCGAGGCTGCAAGTCCATATTCAGAGGACCTATTTCAGCAAAATTGGCTACTCCGCTAGCCGCCAAACCTGGACCGCCCTGTATCCAAATTATTAGAGGCCTACGGTCAGCTCCGTGAGGAGTCCCATCAGCGTAGTAAAGCCAATAAAAGAGAAAAACACCTGGTCGCACTTCTACGTAATTTTGAACGCTTTTCCACTGATGAATTTTTAGAGCTTCCAAATAAGGATTTTTATCTAAAATATAATGACATTGGTTATAATATACTAACAAATACCAACGAAATATCTGGAGACCTAATTTTACCTAAAAATTATATTTGTAATATTTATGTAAATCTTTACTGCCTAATTTCACTTTTATATGTCTTCAGACCCTTAATCTAATATGACCAAAATTTTGTTTATTTATAGAAAAAAAATATTAATTGTCGAAAAACGCTTACCATTACATTTTATTTCAGTCGCCGAGATGGATAATAATAAAAAAAATAATAATATGTACATTTCAAAAATAAAATTTTACAATGACTAACTTTTGCTTATTATACAAATTATTTTGAATTTTAACTAATTCACGTGTACGTATTGGAAACGTCTACATTTGCGAACACGAAACTTGACACTCCATACGGCTATATCATCTACACCTCCTGTGTTAAAAACAAATGAGTTAATTAAGCAATTTAACAAAATTAAACAGGATCAACATCCTTGTCCTTTGTTTAGGACAAATTGCTATTATCACGCGCTTTTCATTAAGGAAAAACATGAATTACAGAGGAAATAGATCTGAACATTCATTATTAATATTAAAATTGAATTGACACACTTGATTAGATGATTATCGCAATAAATTCTAACGTCACGTGTTTTATCTCTGCGTTGACGTAAAGGACTAAAAGGCTGGAACTTCACTGCAACGCTGCAGCGTAAAGGTAATCGTTTGATATTTCAATAGTACCAAGGTTAAGCTTTCAAAGGTTCGATATGATACATAACTCATACCGTATCAGGTTATGTTTAAGGGACTTCGTCTAATGATAAAACATTTTTTTATAAAACAAACGATTTATTTAAATAACAAACTAATAAACGACCCAATTATGCTACCATCCTCATTAAGTTTTTTAGGCCTCGGTCTTTTACTGGTACTTGATGACACGCGCGTCGCTTGAGGAGGGAAACGAGCACTGTTTAAGTAATGTGGCACCCTCTGTGAGGTCGATGCTGGTTCTGCCTCTGGTCTTTTCATTGTTTCTGTCGGCTCAGCTAATGAATATCTCGTTGGTGAGATTTGATGGGCGCCTATTACTAACCCGCTAGGTGCACCCACAAGTCCTGGGCGATAAGTAATCTGAGATTCCTCAATTCCATCGTGAACGGGTTTCACGTGAACTAAAATATTTAAAATCGTAAAATTTAATACCTTATCAATTTTAGAACTGCTAGTAAGAGTTACAATAACTTTAATCAAAATAATCATAATATACTATGTACAAACCTGAAGGATCTGTGGCCATCGGTGGCTTATAAACATTACCACTGAAAACACCTCCGGATGCATAAGGTGGTCTCGTAGGCGGATAGCTGGGTCTTACTGGACGAAAACTAACCGGAGGTTTCTTCGTTGTTTGATGCTGTTGTCCATGGAATGGAAACAAAAATCCCAACGGGCCGCCCCCAGTAAAATAGCGATTGTTTCTATTTCCCTGTCTTCTTTGAGATTGCGGTGTAACTGCGTAAAAAAAGATCTTGTCAAATAGTTGTATCGCTACAGCACATACCTAATATTAATCACTTGTGACATTGTATATGACTTCCTTGAAATTTTGCCAACATTTGTATGGTAATAAGCAAATATGCATGAACTTCAATCGAAACATGGGCCGAACGAAAATAACACACCCAAACAAGTTTGGCTCCCTATTCCTCTATCGATATACAAGTATAATATAATGTAATGCCTTTCTCTTAAAATTTTGCTCCACTCCTTATACTGTGCGAAACCGCAATCATAGACAAATAATTTGTTAAATATCTAAAGTAGTATGTTACGACGTTTGGCTATAGGTAATAGCGCAGCTTTGAGAACTGGGAATGTTCATTATCTTTATGAAAAATATACATTGATTGTAAACATATTAATTACACGAAACATGCAAATATGTACCTCTGTATCGTAATTATACTATGTAAGCAACTTAAATATATGTAAATCACAAAATCATAGAAGTAGATAGACTCTTCAATAAAACCTATTACTTAACAAATCGATGACTCGAGTTATATATCCCAATCTTTACATTATCATTATATAAATATGTATGTCATAGGATCTTTAATGAAATAATGAAAATTTCAATATTTCTATTTTCTATCAGCGGTATAGTATGATCGTGTTTCTGTATTTTTGTGTTCTAATTTTCCACTTAACTTCGACGTTGTAAGCACCTAACTTACACTTAAGAATTGGAAATAAACATTATACGTAAATACACATACTCACGACAAAGTAGCATGCTCTTTTCATGGCAAGACCAATGATTAATTCGATTTTACTTCCCGTATTATAAACATAAGTATTATAAGAAATGAATACCGTATCCATTCTAGTCCATATAAGTCAATTCAATTACAAATAGCGCTACCTCATGGTCAATGTCAATCAAACACCGGAAAGTGGCCGGAGAATATTGAACAATGAAAACATCAACCGTGAGATTAATGTAATGACTTAGGTTTGACACAGTTATTCCCTTATTAAGTGCAACGCAAAAGCCGAAACCAATAAACTAAATAATATGAAATTTAAACGAATATCCAGGTAATAATCTACCTAATTGACGAAGCAGAAGTAATACCGGAATTGCCGATTAAAAACGCCTTTAAACATAGTATTTCTATAACTTGATTCCTGACCTATGTCAGAGTAAAGGGATGCATTAAATACAATCAAAAGTTTTTTGTTGAATACTGACAAACAAGACAATTGCGAAAATGATGTTTGTAAACAGTACGTTGTAAATAATTACATGCCTAAGTAGGAATACCCTCTCCCCATTTTAAACATAAAAACATCGAATACATACTAATAAAAGTAAAAACAACAAAAATATCCCATATCCCTTACGCTTTTCCTTTTGTTTTATCTATAATAAATACTCAATAATTAAGTTTCATATGCCAAAGTGTTCTGTAGATTTTATCGTTGCTTGTTAAGTTAAATTACAAAAAAAATCTTGTTTACAAGCACAACTGCCATAATAAAACAAAAAGAAATGCCGCCTAGTACAAAAGTTATCTTAACTTACACCTTTTATATTACTGTGGTTTGTAGCTGAGATTTTAAATAGACTATAAAAATTTCAAAAATACTCACTGGAGCTAAGATCGTTTTCATCGTAATCTGCGATATCACCACAATCATCAGACACATCATATTGTGGCTTTTCGACCAGATAAGCCCCGGGAACACCGGTCGGAGCGAGCAAATTATAAAACGATCCAAATGTCCGCTGCCGGCTCTGGTCCCATCGAGGAGTACGCTTGTGAGGAGCAATTTTATTAGTTGGACAAGGAGCTGGATTCACCGTCACTGCATCTAACCGAACGACGAACACAAACACCTGCAGATAAATTTTAAAATCACGCAATATTTTATAACACTATAAAATATAAGAAAATAATTTTCACTTCAACATACTAGTATTAATGTTATCGAGTAATATTGCCATAATGTTTCCATTTTAGCAGATTTTTTCGCGGAGTGTAGAAAATACGAATGAAACAATTATTCTAAGCCAGTTACTTGGCTCTGTGCTTTAAGGTTCAATGCATATCTGAACGTGATTTTGTAAAATCGCTCTTACTATGGCTCGAGGTCTCCCACGCTCACGCGAAATGAATGCGAAAATCCTTGGGCAATGACCGCCCTGACGACGTAATTTGTAAAAGGAATCAAAAATAAAGCAATCAAAGTTTTGTTACTGCCTAATTAAAATAGCCATTATAAAAGTTTACCTAATTTGAAACAGATATTACATAACTAAAAGCAGTTCTACATATATAACACTCATTCTATATAACGTCTACTTATAAGTCACGCCAAAACTGTTTTGCATTGTCATTTTCTTAATATAATAAACAATGTATCTTACCTCACTATGTGGTAATGAAATGCAGGCTATTTTAGATAATAAGGTGTTCTGTGTGCAAACCAATCTCTTTAAACCTATTATGAGCGTGTATTAACACGCCGTTGATGAACAATGGATTCCATGTCCACCGTCCAATATAGTCTCGCATAATGATAAATAATATGGTGCCTTTGATTAATAATCAAAAGATAAGTGCCAACTCCTTCTTACTCGGCTACACGGTATAGATATCCATGGGTGAAATCTACTTACCATTTCCCCGTTTGCTTATGTTTCGAATTGATAACGATCTTCTTAGGCTCCATTGCAAATGATTCATGTTTATAATAAACAGAAAAGATACAGGTGTTGATTACAACTGCATGTTAAAGTATACGAGGACGTGTTATTTGTGAAAGT
The DNA here is from genome assembly GCA_018251895.1 of Agathymus mariae mariae. Taxonomy (NCBI): domain Eukaryota; kingdom Metazoa; phylum Arthropoda; class Insecta; order Lepidoptera; family Hesperiidae; genus Agathymus; species Agathymus mariae. Next base: position 3,379 of record DWPT01007586.1, on the reverse strand, counting down.
CAGTGAAAAGTAACATACCCAGAATTTTATTTCATTTTGCTAAACTAAATAATAATAATAATTAAGCAGTGGTAGCCTAGTTGAACGAACGTCGGACTCAAAAAGACTAGCAAGAAACCTGCACGAACATTCAATGAAGGAAAACTACGTGAGAAAATCTGCAAACCTGAGATATCTCCGTTATGTTTTCAAAGAACTGTTTTCATCTATCTATCCCCTCTCATTATACCGAACCGAGACAAGTAATGGAACAATTGTAGGATGTAATGGTGATGAAACAGTAAATTAAACTAAAATATATATGCTGTGGTAAAGAACCTAAATGTTGGCGGTATTTTCCCGCCGCTTTAATACACATACTTAAGCGCTATACATACTGAACGAGAAAGTTGCAAACTCACATGTCATATGTGACTCACCTTCATTTTTTATCATCGCTGTCAACCAAGTGTCTCGACTCTGTAACGTTTAATGAAACCATTCCGGCGACTTTTATCTCACGCTTCTGCCACAAACCTAGCTTTGAAACATGCATTAAGTTAAAACGACTTATAATGTATCTACGCAAGTTGAGTCTGTCATCAGTAACCGTCCCAGACTATCATTGGTCGTCACATATCATTGGTTTCCTGCCATCTCTAATATTACATGAAAAAAAAAATTATGTACGACGAAATAATGTCATGCAGAATGACAAGACTGCGAAATGTCCGCGCTTTCGAAACAAGAAAAGTCGTAATATCTCAAAACATCAATTGTGTTTCTTTTAGTATACAAATGATAGGTGTAAGAATAACACTTACAAAGTTTAGTAAGCGTCACATTTTAAGGTATATTGATTCTCAGTGTTATTCTCGATACAACAATAATTTTTTGCTATTTTTTAGGGATGATGGATATGAAATTTGGGATCCGGATATAGGTTAGGAATACATGAATAATATTTTACCGATTTCATTTACGATTACGAATAAGTAGATATCTAGAATTATCTTTTTGTTTCAAATACTTTCAGTTACGGATATTAATTTATTTATGAGTTGGAAAAAATATATAATAGGTTTATTTAATAGGTAATATAACACGATGACAGTTATACTTTATTTCTAAGCATTATAATCACAGAAAAAATAGAAATTGAATAATATAAACTGTCGAAAAATGAGAACGACGCGGCTAGTGTATCGGCTCGACCGGTGAAAACCTATCATAACGTGTTTCATTTAGTCATTGCCCCTATCCAAATATATAAGAAACTTTTTTATCAGATTCGGTTATTTTTGTGTAAAATATTTGAAACATTCCGCATCAAGTGGACAATAACTATCGCATTCATGAATTATGTTAATCAAAAATTAATTAATTTACTAAATAGAATTTTATTATTATTTTATTATTTAATATACATTGTGTTTTTACGATCGATGATTTAAAAATAATTACTTTCCAATATAAATAACACAAATGTCTTTGTACGTACTGAGTATTTTTTCTTAGGTACCACTCCAAAGTATGTGAATTCCGAAGTTTATATTGTCATTACTAAACATATTTATAGTTAAGATTTTTTTTATCTGTACGATACATCGTTTTTTTGATATAATAAAAAATACAAATATAATGATCACTTAAAACCGTCCGCCGTGATTTCCAAATCTGTGTTCGTTAATTATTTGTATCTAAAAAATCTCTGCCTCTAAATGTACACTAACAAAGTGACGAAATCGACTGTCACATCTTTTATTTAGGTATTCCTATTACACAACGTTAAGAATGAAGTACGAGTATTGTATTCGCAACACGAATCACCTTTTATGTCTCCGAGTTGAAGGCAAGATTTTGGAATCTATGCGATCTAAATCTTAAGGACGATTGGGTAAACTTGCACAATTATTAATTTTTACCAGTATTAACTAGCCCTGAATGTGTTTCAATGTCTTCTATATTTCAACACTTTTGCCTTACAGTTAATGTTTAGCTACTCATAATTGTTTAATTGGACAGTTACAGTAATATTATATTGACCAATTTTTTTATAGCCGTCGCAACTTTTTATCTTATTTAATCTCTATAAAGAGACACTGGTTCGTTCTTGGCCCGCGACAAGAGTGTAGCACCTCCGGTGTTACAAACGTACATGTGTCATCGGTCAGTTATTACGAGAAAACGCAATAGTCTTGGGATGTTTTTAACGACATGCTTTCATTGATACGACTATATGGTCCCAAACAACATTAGTGGATATTAGTGTTTCGCATTCCTCAGATCAGATCTTTATAGTTCTAGCGTCCAGCACGTGGAAGCTAAGGATGATGTTACAACATTTACCTGTAAAATTAACGAAAAAACAGTAAGGAAAAACCCGACTTGCGCCTTAGGAGTACCTCATCTGCCCTGGCTAGGAGGTGATACGACTTTTCTACATTTATGTTTAACTTATGTTATAATTGTTCCTGACCAGATAAGAAAAAAAGGAGATTAACCAATTTTAGTTGTATATCCCATCAAATCCTAAATACCCCATCTTGCCCGTATAACCCCTATATGTCCAAAAATGCATGGAGGAGTTTGCCTGAATATGATTTTAATTTAGATTTTGAATGTTCAGGATAAATGAAAAAGTTGTGAATTTCTTTATACTAAAAAAACAAGCCTATTATTTGCAACTATAATAAATTGTATACTATTGTCGAATTAATAGAAAATGGATACCTCTTTAAAATCATCTTTAGTAATTTTACATTTTAATTACTTTAGAAATTTTGGTTTTTATAATATAATGAAAAACTGAATCATTATGGCGACATCACAATGAAATCATTATCAAGGAATTATTTTTGGCTACCTAACACCTTAGCAAAATTATGAATTTTAATTATACGGTAACAAGTTAAATATTACGATATTAAACAATGTCTAATACCGAAATGTATTTACATTATTTTTAAAGCAGATTTTATCTCACGCCTAAATGTTAAGATTGTTGAAAATGGAGATCACAGTTTTGTCTTTAGACTTTTGATACCTATTGAATAACTGAACCTACCACCTATATAGATCTTAATGGTCATACGAAAAAGGATATTGTTTAAGTTGGGGAATACCAGTTGAAACGAATGTCACTCTCGCATTACATCACCTTGAACACCTTCCCCAATAGTCCGTATACAGCGATGAACACATTTGACCTAATGACATCAATGACTACACCAGCTTTAATAGTATTGTTACGAAGCTTCTAGAAAGGCCGGCTTTTCCAGAAGAGGGCGTCCGTCTTGCCAAGTTTCTGGAACGGTCGCCCGGAAACAATAGAGGTAATAAAAGGATCCCCAGATTCCACAAGTAGTAATAAAAACTACCTGGAACGCTTCAAGTCATT
>DWPT01007585.1:0-10709 GCA_018251895.1 Agathymus mariae mariae | reverse complement strand
GCTCTTTCATCTTGGTTCTAATTTCTCAGTGTTAGCACAATATATGTAGCACCATGTAGCACAGGGGTAGATATGTTTTGATATATTTATGTGTATGCTACATGGTGCCGTACGTACGAAACAATTCGTATTGTTAATTGAAGATTATTTTCTCCAAGGCCAAGCGATGATGTATCATTACTATCTGTTATGCATATAACTTCGAACCCGGACCTTCCATGCGAACTGATACTCAAATAACTATGCAATTCGGACATATTAACGTTCAACATTATTCAATGTACAATCATTTATCTTTCAGTGATAAAGTAAAATCTATCAATAACTAGTTTAAAGTTACGGGTTATGAGATATTGTCATGTCTACCCTATACACAGTATGATGGCGGTTGTTGGCTCGATGAACGTATACTGGTAGATCTCGATATGTACCGCGATATCGAGAGCTGGAAAGGATGCGTCTCCTTCTATGTTTTAGAGGACAAGTTTATAATTATTCATGTTTGTATGATTAGAGGGTACCAAGCAATATTTTCTAAGATAAGTAGACAATTAAGTACGCGTATAATTTCATTCCAATAAAAAGAACCAAAGTTTACTTAAATATAATTCAATGATTTTTTATAATGTGAAACACGATGTCCACTTAACAATTTATAGAAAAATCTTAATTCTATTTAGGAAACAATCCTTTTTATTAATAAATCAATAAAAAGAAGCTGATGTATTTAATCTAAGCATGGATATGATTTGAAAGATGAATTCGTAAAGTACTACTTTAATTAAACTATAATTAAAACACATTTTAACGTTTCTTAAGATCATGTAGTGTAGGAAATGAAGATTTTTAAACGCCCGTTATTTTAGTTACGTAATTTTATTACAAACATTTTACATTGGGAACTGTTGTAAGTTCTAGCAACTTGTGAATATATATGTAGTATTGCTATGGTTGATTGACTATGGTTTTCTTTAAGAATAAAATTAAATATATGTTATGTCCCCGTCCATCGTCCTCAATTGTTGGATACCCTTAAGAGCAGCAATCTGTGCAACAATCAAAATGTTATTGAATTCCTTGTGGCGTTCCGTTCCATTCCGCCTTGAGCAAGGTTAAAGTTTAACTCAAGGATATTTATGGAGCGGCCATGAAATACAGCGATTCGTTATACGTACAACGGAAATGGATTATTGTTCATACAATGTAATGACAATGAAACGCGGTTAATTGGAAACGAGCTAAAAGACAGTGCGGATATTCATTTCGTTGTGTAAATATATTTTCGTTTGTGGTGAGTTAACAAAAGGAATTATAAATGTGTAAATATTACAAATATATTCGTCGCTGGGAATTTGTTGTTAGTTTACAGTTAATAGTTACAATTTAAAAATATTATTTATTACAGCATGTAGGTTATAGTTTTTTCACACGGTCTAATATGTACATAGTAGGTAATATACAAGTATTATCTTTGAATTTTTTGTTGATGATTCACGCTACAACAACATAGTAAAGGAATATTCTATTCATAGATGAGTCATTATTCTTTTATTTAAAATCGTAATATAGTTTGGATTATAGTACAAACGACGTTATCTTGACGCGCTTTGTAATGACGTTCGCATATGCGACCAAGTCTTAGTGTGAAACAACATTTAAATATTCTTAAGCCTTTTTTAAACAATTACCATATGGAGAGTGACAGGGACCGTTTTAAGCATACTGTCTGTAACCTGATAATCAGGGTCTTGTCTTAGAATTACGATCAGGATCTTGTTGATAAATCAATTAAGAGTTCGTGGACGGTAAGGTCACATTTCTGTCTAACCAATAGCTTTCCGTTTGATATTTTGAATTTGTTTCCTATTTTCCTACATTCCGTTAATTATTATGCATAAAATGTTATTATTTTATCTTTATTGCTACACTAAACATTGTTAATAAAAATATTTTACCTTTAATATTTAAATGTTTGTATTCAATAATGAAAAGTATACGAATCATACTAATGTTATTTTTATTAAAAAAGTTTTCATAGTCGTGGATGGCTTGTGACCTAGTAAGTCATCTATCCAGTGAAGTAACTTCGGGCACGGTTGGCAGTTTGATCACAACGGCAATACTACTTTAACGCTTACGTGATTCGGAGGCCATGTAAAGCAATCGATTTTTATCGTTAGAAAGCAATCGTTTCACTACATTGGAAGCTCTCATTTGGCATACGACACATCGAGTGGGTTACAAACCTCAACATATTGGAATAGCGTGGCCGATATTGCCAGCATGGTTGACAATAACCTGAACCCCTCTTGTTCTGAGAGTATTGAAATAAATCAAAAACAGCTTTTTATCCGGTCAGTTGCAGTCAAACCTGCGTTGTTGCTAAGAGGGAAATAAATGGCAGATCTCAAGCCCTTCGTTTATTTATTTGCTTGCGTCTCTGACGTGAAGAGCTTATAAACATGCCTCGTTACGTTAGGGTTGACTCGTATCCCTTTGAAACTAATATTTGTCATATGTATAATGCAAAAGTTTTTCGCAGGCTGATGGAAGTTGAATTCTGCGTTCCTTTTTAACTGTATATGCAATAACTTACGTTGTATTACAGTATTATTTCATAAGGCGAATAAAAGTTTCTTTCTCTCTGTCAAAACATTTAATTATAATAACAACTGTATTTATAATTAGGAAATCAAACTCCTAACCTTAAGAATACCCATAAAATATGAAAATGAGTGGTCATTTTTATTATTCAGAGAATACGTCAAGCAGTTACTTAGAAAATTATATATTAACTAGCTGGTCCGGCAGACGTTTTTCTGGCAATGCAGAGTCACCGGTTAGCGGGTCTAAACCATCCAGGAAACCATTTAAACACACAATTTTTTTATTAAATCTATCCGTCCTTCAGTAGTTTAGTAACATACAAACGTAGAGAAGATATTTATTTTGAAATACAAATTCAAAATCATTGAATTACGTAGGTATTCTGTAAATACACTTATGCACGTCATTTTTTGCTTCTACTACCGTTTCGGAAAGGTGCTTTCACATCGAGCAGAAGAAACGGCGAAAGAAACTCCTCAGCACATCTTTTAAACAACACATGGTATTTACAAAAGTTTAAACCTGTGCGGAACCGGTTTTCAAAGATAATGTCTTAACTGTATTACAGCTGCTGTTCCAGGTATTTCTATTCTGGTTTGTAAGTGATATTTGTCGAGTTAATTTTATTAATATATACAAGACAATGGAATTTACATTGACGAGATTTGGGACTCACTGGAGTTGCGAATAAATAACTAACAAAGTCCGATAAGAACGGGTCTCAGAGGCCACTTACAGAGATTGGTCTGAGACTCCGCCATATTCGCGCACGGCTTCGGCTAATACGAGCATGGGGTCGACATAAATATCTCTAAGTACAGAGCTGTTCACTGCAGAAGCGTTTGAATTGTATAAGAGGGCGTGACGTTACTGACTATTTATATTATATTCCATTAACGGCCTTTACACGGCATAAAGATAACATTTATCTGTAAAATTTCTTAAACACAAATTAAACATTTGTACTGATATTACCGTTATTACTAATTTCTCTAATATAAATATGGTGAAGTCGTCTGACTAGCTTTGGAAACACAAACTACGGCTTCCCATTGTGATAGTGAGTAAACATTGAGTTTTAGTTGGTCTTCCAGCTTCCATTCCACATACCTACGCAAAGGGTATAAAGCCTAAATACATTATCCAGTGTTTTTTTTTAATTCTATGCTTAAACTCAGAACTCAGAAGTAAAAATCCACGTATAATGAATCCATAATAACGCTTTCGTTCCATTTGTGGATATTGATGAGTTGCAATGTGGGTACTAAACCTATTAAAGTTTTAAGGGAATGCATTCTTGTTCCTATTTTCCATGGAAATAAACACACAATCTATTAGTACTTGTGCAAACAGAGCGTAAAACAAGCAATTTTAGTATTGTCGATCTCATACCTTATAGTTTCCAACAAGCGCGGGATCGACGGCAAATATTTGTTTTCTATTACCTGCTTGTACTCGTAAATATCCGGGAAACAGATGCGGTATAAAGGTCCAGTGTTTTTGTTTCTATAATACACTAGCTACCCTTTCAATTCGCTTCGGGAATTATAGCATTTAAATTTACTTAAGTAGAACCGCATTGCAAGGAAGCTACTCTTCTCAGCTTGATATCCATAATACTTATTCAAAATAAACAACATCTAACTAAACGATATTCGAAAATGTTTCTTACTAGGTATAATATTTACCTCCAGACATATTTTTAATTTGACTAAACTCTAAGATTCTACATTAAATTTCCTTGGTATTGTGATGGTAAAAGATGCTTAACCCATGCTTGAACCTGAGCTCAACTTCCTCGTTCTTGGTGCATCCTCCTGAATCCTCTTAGTAATCTTTCTAGTGCCTCGGGAGAAAGGAAGCGAAGGACTAGATTTTTAACTGTGCTTTACACGTCGGTCACTCAGAGTGAAGAATCGAGTTTCAATGCTGTACGAACTTCAAATTCTTCTAATTATGTGCGTATTACAAAGTACGTATCATTATTAATACTTCGGTGAAGGAATACAAATGGTAAATATGTGACCAAACTTCGAGTTCGCGAAATTAGTTCGTTAAAGCTGTAATACATTTTATTTATCAACGAAAACTCGCCGTGTAGTTACTTTCTGTATCTCCAACTTTCTTTGTACCTGTAAATCAATTGATTACCATCAACTTTTCGTGGTTCAACGATTTTTAACCCTTCCTCGTTATCTGCTTTGAAGATGGAACGTGATCTGTGTTCCAACTTTAATTCTTCGTTTACTATTTGAGCCGTCTACCCTAGTTATTAGGGATTTTCGAATTGACAAATGTTTTAGTAGGATTCGATGTCTAAACGGTAGGATACAAGCGGTATTGTTTATTTCAGTACTAGTAATTCGCCCTTCGTTCGCAGCGAAAGCAAAATCCTCGTTGGAAATACTAACTGCACCCGTATAATTGTTACTCCTTTTTATCAGGCATTTTGTAAATATCTTACCTCATACATTTTCCACGTTTATTAAGTCACTCTAGCTATTGGTTAAAGCGTTTGGCACCGTGCAGTATTTTTTTTGAGATTAATGCATTTAGCTAGTAAGAAACTTGGTTTTTTATTATGTGTGTACTATGCTAGGTAGATCAGTGTTTTTTAGTGCATTTATATCTAATTAATTTTGTTAATGTCTCTTGAAAATCTTGTAATCCTTACGAATGAAAATCCTTCCAAACATGACATTAACAAAAAAATAAAAATAAACGAAGATATCCCAGAGATATTGATTTTAGTACTCAGGATTGCAATTTTTGGGATAGGTATTTGTGATTTTAATTTTCAAGGGTTTTTGAATTTCTATGAATTAGAAAATTATTAATTATTGTTACGTGCAGCCAGGCAAAAAGTTATATATACTGCCCTCTGCATTTAACATTTTAAAGTTTGTGTTTAATTAAGAGTAATTACTTGAGAAATTTTTCATGTATTTTATACAACATGTTGAATTTTATTTCAATATAAACACAAATAAAGTGTTTGAAATAATAAACAACAAAAATAGCTTTAAAGAAGTACTCGTATTTGTTGTTTATTAAGAAAACTCTTAAATTTTAAATTACCTTCAAAACAAATATCTCTGATGAATTAAAAAAGATTAAAATTAAATTAATTAATTAAAATAAATAAAAATTAAAAATGAAAATTAAAAAATTAATAAAACTATAACTTTTTCAAATTGTAAAGTTTTTCTATTGTTCCATAGTTATATAGTTACAAATGTACATAAATCACTACTAATTACAACATACCTATAGTATTTATTTGGTTGCGTATTTATCTCCATGAGTATAACTACGTTACGATGACATCAACTTTATCAATAAATCATTAACTGTTTGATTATTAAATTGTTAATTAATTACTCATACACATTATTTTCAGTCAATTAAAAAGCACTTTGTGTTAGTTGTTTATTATATGTTATAAAAATATAATTCAATGTTAGATATTATTTATCTTTTACCACAAATGGTGTTTAGTAATATGTTTCTATGCATCTATGTATACATACAATAGGTGAACAGAAATTCAGTAGATACAAAATTACCACAATACATATCTCATTGTCTGAAAAAACTAAAGACAACAAGGTTACCTAATAATATATTTGCAACAGATAGGTTCGGAATAAACGCGTTAAAAAGTAGATGTTAAATTGTTTTAATACGACACCTCTTTACATTTTTAATATCTACCTTAATCTCCCTTCACAATGAGATGATATAGTAATAATGTAATACTGACCAAGTATCATCATCATAATAAATAAATAAATTCTATCATGGTTTTCCATTACACCTTAAAATAACGTGGTAATTAGGTATTGGAAATCCTTATTTCTTATCGTTACTAAGATATACATTACTATATCCGTTGTTGTCAGTTTGTATCACACGATAATATTGATATCCTCATTTTTAAGAAATAATGTTGAAGAAGATTAAAATTTTTACTTTGTACGAATTCATTTGTCGGAATCCAGAAATAGTTTACGAGAACGATGAAACTTTTACAAGCATCATTTCTTTAGAATATAAACTACTTAATACGTGAAACGTGGGACGCATGCAATGCCAGTTTGTAACGGTAATGTTCTTTGAACAATGTTGCATTTAAATAGTTCATTTGTATTATTCAAATGTTAGTTTTCGTAAAAAAGACTACGTGCACTTAATGCTTACAAAATGTAGTGCATGAATGTGAGATTCGAAATAAAATGGTCGGTTGCGTTTTATTTTATACTTGTAAGCCGTCGTCACCTCGCTTTGGAAAACCTGCTTCTTACGTTTTGAAATAGCCCCGCATTGTTTTAGGAATGGATATTTCTAATTCAGTGAATAAGAAATATACTTATAACATATCATTATGATATCTACAGCGAAACAGTCAAAACGTTTTTTTTTTCTCTTTAATACAATGCCCATATTCATTTCCCGGGATAAAAATAGCAAGTACTATTAAAAAGTAATATCCAAATCTATTTAGTGGTTTTAGTTCGATACGTGGTCAGACAGACAGACATTCAAAAACCCCAAAAAAATATTCTATCTAATAGGTAGTGGTATCACTCAATAACCATGGTTTTTTTAATATTTATTTTTAATATTTTTAGACTCAACTCCCACTTGATGGTAAGTTGCGATAAAAGCCACTGTTTCTGTGCCATAGGAAATTTACATAGATAATAAGATAATAACTAAAAATAGCTGCGGTAGGTTTGAGAAAACGTCAAAGCTCACTCTCGTGGACGTTTTTCTTAAACAGATAAGTACCATTATTCAGAATAACAATTACCTTTTAGTATCTTTTGCTTCTTCCATATGTAGAATAACAGAATAACTACTCATACAAAAGAGAATTAAATTTATAACAGTTAATTACTTATTATCGATGTTCGATCGATCGAGTTATCGATGTATTGACAACATTGTCAAATATTTGTACATGTATTCGTATACTGCTCTGTGGTAGTCTTTTATCATATCATCTTATCATTTGACACGATTCCATTTGACTCAACGAAAGACGAATAACGATAACTAATTACTGATTATGCTAATTAAAATAAACGGGATTACATGAAAACATTTAATAACAATATGTAACTAGAGATTTTATAACAACATTTTTAAATATTACAGAAAGATCACGAACAGGTGACTTGGCAGAGCTATTAATTTCTCGGTATCACTTTTATATATTTATACGTTACCGGGTACTCACATTTTATTTGTTTAAAATTTAAATATCGTAAGTTAGTTAGTGTTTCACTGTCATTCATGTCACTTTAAAATCCTTTTGTAATGAAACTATTTATATATATGTATATAACTTATATTTCTTTCTTTTCTTTACCCAAAGCCGTCGTATATGACTAATTAACTAGAACATATATTGTTTATATGAGATATAAATTGTTAAACCTTGCCCTTAACATACCGATGTTGTTGTTTGTAAGCAATTAACGTATTCAAGGTTCATCTTAACTTTTGTATTTCTTCCGTAACGACACAATAATTATGTACACAGTATATATCTATCTATTAGGCTGTTAGTGACAGAAGTAACTAAATTTAAATGCTAATCTACAAACATTGTGTTATGTCCGTCTTGAGAAGGTTTGAAAGTATGAAATTAACTCGACATTAACGTCCTTTAACTGTCATAAAGTCTCTTCACTTCAACATTTTCTCAAACAAACATTACTTATCTAGATAACAAGGATAATATAATATGGGCATAATCTACATAAAAGAAGCGTTATGTTGTTATATCTGACTAGTGACTAGGCCTTCTGTGACGGCTGGGAAGGATACAAAATCTTGAATAAATAAAATATATTAATATAGAGAGCAATGAGATTATGGTAGCTATAATATTGATCGCCTGCAAATTAAAAATAACTTTCTTCAGTCGTGAGAACATCGCGACGAGTGAATTACTGAGTCTCCAGTGTTTGAACACATGGTTGGTGTATAAAGTCTGTCTATCTGCACCTAACAGGCGCGGTGAAGCACAGCTGTTCCGCTTATATTATGAGGTAACGCCAGTCCAGTGGAGAGACAGTAATTAATTGTGATGATGTTTTTCTCTATACTCGTTGAAGTTTGTGTAACGTTCATACCTCAGACCTCACTCATGTAAGTAGACTCAGGTTGAATATGAGATATTAATTAATCGCCAAGATAATTTTTTAAAGAAAATCAGACTGCTAATTTCCAATGCATTGTTTATAACTACATAACAAGTAACAATAGTAGGTAGGTAAACGCTGTTGCTACTTCTCTATAGTTTATATTCACAATGCTCAGTGGAGTAACTTTAATATGTAGGACAAAACTTTTATATATAAGCACCACGATGAGCTGGTGGACGGTTAAAAACCACAATACGCTTGCCTTCTCGGCGTGCCTAAAATAACCTTAATTTCGCTGCTCGTTTCAAGGTAAAAGTAAATATTCGCGGGGCTTCCTGTCGCGATTATGTTTTAGAAGTGGCTTCACGAGGTATGCCGCGGAATTTCAACAGGCTCGGTTATTTTTGTATAAAATCTTAAGGAAATGAGACTGGAATTATGGTGTAATTATGGTGACGTGTAAAGCCATTATTATATTTGACTTTGACCACAGTCGATAATGACTTGAAAAGTTAGGTGCTTATTTTTCTTGGAGTTGATGACTTGTAAAAATTACACGTGGTATTAAGAGACCCATTCTTTTGGTAAGAAGGGTTAGGTTTAGAGATTTTTAGCACTGATTGGAACAGTTAATTAATAGTTAAAACTGTGGAGAAAAAATAATATGTTAACTTAATGGTTTTGGTGACTTTTTTTTTGGTTTCGAGGAGGATACCTTTAAAAGGTACCCGGTGCCGTGGGAGCGACGCCGGGGTATGTTGGATTTTTACCACCCTAAAACCCTCCCCGGTGACCTTCTTCAGCGCTATGTAGAGGACTCCGGGATCTCCATAGGAACGGAACTTCCTCCGCCTTTGAACACGGTGCCCCTGTCGGACTCTACCCGGGAGGGACAGCATATCCCGTTCCGCACCAACTGATCTTATCGACGCTACACGGCCACACATACGGTCGTCCTACCCGGGGTTTCTAGCCGGACGGTTCGAGCTCCCACTCTTACCGCCCGCAACCCATGAAGTCCCCTTTTAGTCTCCTCATACGACAGGCAGGGGATACCGTAGCCCGTGTTCTGGTCCCGAGCTACAGGGACAGATCTTTTTGACCTAGTTGCAGATGTTCGTGAATTTCAGTGACCACTTAAACAGGTACTTTATATATAAATAGGTAAAGACAACAATCCAGTACCTTCAGTCCTCTATTTGTATTGTTTCTTTCTTTCTGTGTTAGAATGGACAAAATAGTGTAACCAATAAAAAAGTTGTGCAAGCAAAATCTAGTAACCGATTTTGGAGCACTAGGCGTATTAATAAAAACAACTTGAATAACTGCCTTCAACTGCCTGAAACTGGACTTCGTCATATCTATTCCGTTCCGTATCGTCATCTCTCCGGAAGAATTTGTTCGCGACAGTGTTCACGTCATGTTTTAATCGGGCTAATTTCAAGGCAAGAATGAATGGGCGTTTAAAAACAAGTGTGCTTTTATTAGTTGGGATTGTTGTCGAATATTTACTTTTAGTAAAACGCTATATTTTTTGTACACCTTTTTCGGTATAACATTCGAGCACAGGACACAATTGATTGTATTGTGTGATAATAAATTAATAAAAAGTCGATTTAAGACTATCGAAATCTTAAGTCTGTGGCACGCTTTAATTACGTGTTGATAATAATGTTATTACAAAAACGCAATTGCAATTCTTGAAATCGGAAACAGATCGTTTCTTTATTCATTAAACTATCCTCTTGCCTATCACCACCAATTTTACTTTGGGACATTTTGTCACTTTAATATTGACGCACGGCTGTGCAGCATTTTTGAAACTATCTATTAGATGACTAAAATTTATTTATTTATTCATAGGCTTACTAGCATAGGCTTACTAACATTACAGGTATCCTAGGAGGTTCGGAGAGGGTCAAGTAAAAGTAATGGTTTTTAAGAAAA
>DWPT01007584.1:0-10710 GCA_018251895.1 Agathymus mariae mariae | reverse complement strand
AAAATATAAACGATGATCGATAACCATAAAGTTATTTGTGTGTCTTAGTCAGAATTTTGTCTCTGTATTGTATTATATCCATAGACAAGAGATTACTTTACAATGTAAAGTTCATAGCTTATTTAGGTATGATATATGAACATGTAAAACGAGATAATTAGAGATGGCGAATTGCCTAAAACTTTTTAAATATCTGTAGTAAGCATCGTTGCGTGTAAGCTAAATACTATATTATAAACTAGCAAACTGCCGTCGCTTCGCTTCAGGGAAACTGCGCTTTACATTATTTCAAATAAATTTTTACCTTTTTTATTAGAGGACGGATTTCAATGAAACAAACTTTAAGTATTAAGTGAAGCTTACTGCAATACATGTGAAAACCAGAATGAAATCGGTTAAGCAGTTTCTGAAATAAGCGGGAACAAAGGCACAGACAAACAGACAAAAATTCGAACAACTATTGTTTCGGGTTCTATTGCGTCAATAAAGGCCCGTAATAATGTTTTTTCTTAAATATCGTTCATGTACAGAAAGTGATTAGTTAGAATTTTATCATTAGTATAGCAAAGTTACGAAATTGCTTTAAAAAACTTCCCTGGATGCTAAATCCTTTTCAGTGCATTTTATACTCTCGTATATCTCGTTTCTCTCTCGTATCGTGCACAGAGAAAAGTACAGTTCGTTTAATGCCTATTAACATATTTCTTCTTTGACAGTGTTTAGGTACCAGTTGAATTAATGGAAACTAAAAACGAAATAAACAGAAAAGGGATTTTTATATGCCTTTTCCTACATCATCATTGCAGTAAAGGTGACAACTCAATGTTTATTTTTACAGTCATTCGAGCGCCACGACATTGAAGCGGTACGCAAGCGACGACAGCCTGGTGACGGCCGCCCCGCGGCGCGGCGACAACACCGAGCCGTGACGCGACCGACGGAACTCATCGCGATACATCTGTATACTTCCCAATCTACAATGTTCTGGGACGCATGTTGTATTGGGAGGGAGTTAGACAATTTTGTTGTAGACGGCGAAAGTCACCGTTAGGTGGGTCATACCGTTACGGCTTTCCAGCGACCGTATTGAAGTAGTCTGTTGATTGATGATTGATGTGGTTGTCAAAGTTGGTGAATTGTATCCTTGAGAGCATAGATCGAGGGTCATATAATGACCAAACTAATATATATTACATGTAGTCAATATGTTTAAGAATTATTTAAGGAAGATATAATCCAATGCGTATATTACGATATGCATGTATAGTACATAGATATCTATTGATTAGACGGATTGTTTGTATGTGTGTCAATGTCAACACTCAAGTAGTAAAATGTTAACAACAATTATTGGATCCCTTAGTGTTTGTTATTGTGGACATTTGTTAGTCTAATTTAAGTATTTTTTCGAATTAAATTAATATTTAAATTTTTAAATTATTTTACAGTTTCAAATTACAAAAAGTTTTTGTCACACCATTATAGTACAACACAGTAGGGTGTGCGATATATTACGATTAATGTTACTTCTAGACTGTTTTTTGATAATTGTGAAAGCTTTTTCATGCTTATTAAAAGGATGTAGTATTTCATGTTGGTACCGTTTCGTATTGGTTAAATCGTCGTTGCTTTTACTTTTCCTGGATCATTTAGTACCTAGGTTATATATTCAGTACGTATCTGTCCTTGTATTTCCACAATTAATTACTAACGTACGTGTTTAACAGAGGTATTAGTGCATACTAGGTTTTCGCGTGTACCGCGCCTTAAATACCTATAAGAAAATTGTCTTAGCTCTTAGTGTAGTTTTTAACTAATGTTTCTCAACGATCTTTTCATAACTAATTATAATTCAGTTACCTAAAATACGTTTTTATATACATATATAACGTGTACCACTTTTATACTTGCTATTCTCTTAATGACTTCTAATGTAATAATCACAGAAAAGGAATGCCATTTGCCTAAAACGAAAATCTTATAGACTTTATGTCCCAATTTACTTAAGTAATTTTCCAAAGTAATCGTAACGGTTGTGCTCATGTCTGCCCGATATCTTGCTAAAAGTACTGTAGAAAATAGTTATTGTGAAAGATAACTAAATAACTTCCATCGAACGAAATTAGCCTATACCACGTTTTAAAATATTTCATGTGAAATACATTATAAAATGATGTTGTTGTTGCACTAATATTTATTTCTTTTACTCAGTCAAAATCTAAACAATTTTGTTATATTATTCAGATCACCCTGACAACAAAGCGATTGCCATTGCCGTGTTTGTATCTCTGCTTATAATGGGAGGCGGTTGGTGACGTTGACCGAGAATTATTGAGAGATTTAATTGGGTGTTCTTGATATGGGCATGGAGAACTTTCTGATACATTACTACTGAGAACATTTCGTCAGATGCCGTGTATCATTTCATTGTTTCACTGAAGCAAGTGATAAATAAATTTCAAATATGCACGTGGCTTCAAAAAATACATGTGATGGCAGAATTTGAACCCACATTCCGCAAGCAGAAGACTGACATGGGACAATCTAGGCTATCACTTCTTACACTAGTGCTATGATACGAGTCGTTCGATCCTATCCTTATCTGTTTGGTCCCGATGTTATGCTATGTTGTTACACGTGAACTATACATTATTAAATGTGTGTACCTACTGTACCATTGGTACTACAGTGTCCCATCGCAGGGCATATCATCCTCTACGACTGTGAAGGTCATTACACCACTTGGTAAGCTTGAAAAAATTAAAATAGTTTTTATTTCTCAAATAAATATTTACAATATAGTTCCTACTGTGGGGGCATCGTCCTAATTATTTACCTGTGCCAAGATGCCCCGCTCTTTCACTGTATAAGTTTTACATAAGATACATTTAAAGTAAACAATACTATTTTCTTAAAATAATAGAAAATAATAACAAAATCATAGTGATTAGAGTTAGTGTGTGTGTTTTGTGCATGCATTTGATTTGAGGGTCAATTCAATTAATGTGTGCTTGGGGACTGGTTAAGAAATTACCAAAGAAAACTGGCCACAATCGTGAAATTTCATATCGTATGTAGCACGGCATTAAATGCTATACCCGGCTGTAAATGCCATGTGCGGTGGTTCTACGTGCTGGAACACAATAGGCTTCTCAATTGCAACATTTATATTGTAACATCGAGCTAAACAAGGCTTTAGAAACTGGCATACTGCAAGGAGGCGTATGGCCCCTTATATTTATTTTGTTAATCAGGTCGTATGTGTAACAAAAATATAATATAATATTATATTTAGTATGCAATAAATATAATATTATATTATAATTCAATAAATTATACGGATTTTTTCCATTTCGCTTCATTCTCATATTATGGCTCTTACCATAATTCTCATATCACTGATTGTCAAGCAAAATTTTTATATTATGCAATCAAAATACCTTTAACTTAATTTTTTTTAAGTGATATATGTGGGTATGTTTTAAATTACAACACATAATTTATTCAACAAATTTTTATTTAAAGCACTAATTAAATACCGTGCGAGTACATCCATACACCACTGGCTATACGGAAAAATTTTGCTAATTGGATAAAAAATATGACTTTAAAGAGGATAAATACTAATCCCATACATTATATACATAATCTGACTAATTTTTGTATTCTACCCTATCTTAATAGCGTATCATGGTACGGCACACATGCTAAAATACAATAATTTATAACTCGATAGAATAATTTAGGTTACATAATTTATCTAATAGGCACATAGTTCAATTATCACTACATAATAGTAACAAACGTTAGATTATGTAAGTACGTAATACTTTAAGACACAAAGCAAATTCACATAAATGTACACAATGTACTGATCACTGTTCAAACATGCCATGTGCATGTACACACTGTAATGTCTTCTAGCTAATAAATTATATTTTTTTGGAATATAATTCTAAGAATTATTATTAAGTATGGTTTAAAAATAAAAAATGCGACTCTTCTACGATGCATTAGAAATAATCAGTGCTGACGGATCAACATTCATAGAATGTTTTCCTTGACTGGGTGTATTGCTCTAAATACAGTTACAGGGGAACCATAAATGCATCTGCAACTTTAATATCTATCATAGGCAATAGACAAAAGTCCAATAGATAATGTTGAAGACGAGGAAGAGAAGTGGGAAAAGTACTCGGGAACGCTTGTCGATCCAGGTGGCGATTTCCTGCGGCGTCATGGTGGTCCAAGCGTGGTGTTTCGGAGGTTCGTCCGAACCCTCGCTGGCCGGCTGCCGGCCTCCTGAGATCAGTTCGTCGTAGCTCTGCGTTGTAATTGTCGGTAAATTCAAGGCTGATGGGAAGCTCTGGAACAGATTGTTTTATGGTGAAAAAACAGAAACAAAGACGACCCATATTATGGTAATTGGTCTCCACCAATCATGAATATAACTGTCACAAGGGCATTACTAACGCGAAATGTAGACAAAACTTTTATTCCTCGTAGATCCATAGGAATCTATTATAAAATAAATAAAAGTTAAATGAGGAAAGCCACATGAATCAAACTATATTTATTTACTTGTCAATTATTTAAAGGTACAATAAAAACTTACATGGACAGTTAGATAGTTATTATAACCGGGTCCGGCAGGGTCGGAACTGGTTTCTTGGTTTAATGATGAGCAGGACCGCGACTTCGTGAGTTGTGGTGACGAGTTTTGTAGTTCTTTCTGGAGTTCTTTGCGCGCCAGTCGCGGTGTTAGAGTACTCTTCAGTATGTATTTACTGTTAACTTTTTTCAGGTTTACAATTTTCCTGAAAGTCCATAACGTTTTATTATATTAAATAAAGGGAGTAACTTAAAACAGTTGTTTTGTAAATTAAATTTCTAATTTGAAAGGCTTAATATTATACAGCCTTACGACCTCCTTGATTGCATGGAACGTGTTTATTTTATGAGAGCAACTCAAATGCGGAGAGGAGATTGTTGATCACTCTGATCTTTAGTAATAAATATTTTCTACTCTTAATGTTAATGCTAACACTAAGGAAATTCGTTATTCACCATTTATTTAATTTTATTGTATTTAAATTTCATGTTTCATGTACCCTGCAGTTTACTGTTGCAAAATGCAGGTTACACTGAATAAACTCTCCTCTTCGTTCCTTAATAAACTTATAATTTAAAGTAATCAAATAGAAAGAACATAGAGAAAAAAACTTACTTTCTACGCCAAATCGTGTTAACAAATGCGAATTCTACTAAAGCTGAGAAAATAAAACCAGTACAACCCAGGAACCAAATTTCACTGGCTTTTATATATGATACTTTTGGTAGAGTCTTTGCTTGCGAAGAAGCCAGCGTAATGAATGACAACATAGTGCTAGTTCCTGAAACCAAGTAAAAACATTACAATTTGCGAAGCATTTTATGAAATAAATCTAAACGGAATAAAATCTGTCAATCATTTATGATATAACATATTCCTTTATTAGGTTTAAAATGACCGTCATGCATATTTATGTATGAATTTCGGATTCTTGTTCAGTCTGCGATTAGGAGACTTATTTCATTCATTTAATAACAGTAGCTTACTAACCACAAATAAATTGCCTATAACTCCTTCAGAAAATTTCTACACAATTTTTCAATCATGTTTCTAGGGCTAAACGTGTCCTATACGCAACTAATAATTATCATATATATGTGTAAATAGATTTGCAATTAAATCTACAACACTACTCTTAATACCTATACATGATATAAACAACATAGTCTATATCAGTTTAGTGTAATTGGAATCTCTATTACATTACCTAACGTTATTCGTGGAGCCGAAGCGTCAGCTTGCAACCAGAACGTAACCCAAGATGTTGCCACTATCATCATAGATGGTATGAAATAATCCATCAGGTAGTACCCAACTTCCCTCCCCAGTTTAAAAGTAAACTTAAGGGTACTATAGTTTCCAGCTGCAACAATACACGAACCGGTTTAACATCTGTAACGTTTCTAGATTATCTCACAAGACGTCACAAACACAAAACGACATTACATCTACCTCCTCCAACGCGCAAATTGACTATATCACCACGCACAACAGACTCGTTTGTCCAGTAATCGATGAGAGAATATTCGGTTAAATGCAGCTCAGATGATAATCGCACTGGATTATCTCTTTCCCACATAAGACGTAGAATAGAGGCATTGTATTTCCCTGAAAATTGAGACAAAATATGACAGAACTAAGTTAGCGGAAAAAAAAATATGAGAGCTTCCATGCCTAGTAAAACACCCTAAGTCTCTAGGTCTCATGTGTAAGTTTTCGTTGATACAGATAGCATGTTAAGTAGTTTAACCATGAGAAAAGCGTTTGGGTTGCATAAGAAATTACGGTTAAATTAATCCACAATAGAGCAGCATTGTCGTGGCTTCCACAATTGAAAAAAGAAATGTCGGAGTCTATTACGATTTATAACTACTAAACAGTGGTATAGCAACAGTATAATTTTTGAAGAACTTACAACTTTCTAGATTCATCGAACATGTTTGATCGTCAAATGGGAATTTTTGTAAGTTCATCCAGCAATAAAGTACGGCTTGCATTCTACGGCTGAAGAGTACCTCTCCGTCAGGAGCTATGGAGATCAGGACATCCTTGCTGTCGGTACCCATCAGACTCGATGATTGTTCGTTAGACATGTACAAATGAGGCACCCATATTCGCTGTCGCAGATCACTCTCACCAATAATCTTAGTACGTTCTGGTGAATACAAAGTGTACGCAAGTCTTGGATCTGTCCATCGCAATTGGAGAAGAAAGTGTAATTTGAAATTCTGGAAAGATAAGCGATAAAGTGTGTTGGTATAATTAAGTCATATTTTACAAATAGACACACAATTAAATATCAACTTGAAATTCTTCCTGTTTCATTACAAATGTTTACTGGTAGTGAACTTTTACTGCTACCAACAATTTTTAAAACAATTGTTTATGCTTTTTTTTATAAATAAACTCGTGACTGAACGACGTGACAAAGAGTTCGTACTGAAAACAAAAGGCCGGTTTCATAAATCGGAATAAGATGAGTGAGAACCTTTTTATTTTCTACAATTTCTTTAAGCATATAATTCTATTAAATACAAAGACTTTAAATATGTTATTTTTTCTTCGTCACATCACAAAAATTAAGTACCCACTTCCTAAACATTTCTTGTACTGTTTTCATAAATTAAACCTAAAATGATGCACTAGTGCATGACCAACAAAATGAATCTTTGACATATAGGCCAATATTTATATTTGTATGCAAGATTTACCAAATCGTGCGCTTCAGCCGGCTGGATGAAGTATACATAGGCGCTGGCGTGCACATAGACGACGTCTGCGGTCTGGTAGGTGGGCAGCAGCAGGCGGTCGTACCGGCACTCATTGGCGAGGCGCGACA
Organism: Agathymus mariae mariae; assembly: GCA_018251895.1. Taxonomy (NCBI): domain Eukaryota; kingdom Metazoa; phylum Arthropoda; class Insecta; order Lepidoptera; family Hesperiidae; genus Agathymus; species Agathymus mariae. Next base: position 3,259 of record DWPT01007584.1, on the reverse strand, counting down.
GAAACTCCGACTGAGTGTAACTGTCACCTTTTTCAAGTGTCGGGCAATCTAATGCGGTGCTGTAAAACAAAGGAGACAATTTTAGGTATACACGAACACGAAGATTCATGATGGCAATGTTTCTGCAACTGCACTCGCTGACTCTCTATATTCGCGGCATTGAACTATAGCGATTGTCTCATTTGTTTAGTGAGTCTTGTACCAGTTGTTAAAGGATAAATACATATTCTAAGTTTGTTACTTGAAATTTAAAATATATTATATTTTTAAAAACTATTATGGTTCACTCGAATTTAAGAAGCGTCAATTAAAACTTTTGGAAACATTAGAATGAACAAATAATTTAAGGGATATTAACAAGGATATTATAAGTTTGGTAGTGACCCCGCCTACTGAACGAGGGGTCCCGGGTTCGATTCCCGGCCAGGGCAGACATTTATGTGACAGATAAATAATTGTTCTTGGGTCTTAGGTGTTTGTAATGTCATATTTGTGTATGTCCATATCACCCGAAATATAGGGAATCCTAGTGCAGGGGATTAAGTGCGTGAAAGTTTATTATTATTGTTACGATAAATTTATCGTAAGAGATAATATATTTTCATTATATACATTACTATTGTTTATAACTTATCGCTTGCATTCTACACACTAAGTAATCTGGAACTCCATACTAGGACTTCAAATTCCTCTAAGATCAGTCTCAAAGTATGCAGTAGAATCGCAAACCTACTATTACGTGTGAGTAACCTCCTTCAGGAACAATACCTAGTTTAATAATAGTAACATCACACCAATATGATATTTCAATTAAAACCGAAAAACATTACATATAGGTGAGCGTTTGTGTGATATGAACATTGTATTAAATAAATACGAAGTTACAGAAACTAACACGTGATTTTCTTTGTTTCAGTTTTAACGTTCCAAGTCCTCTTTTCAACAATAATATCTACGTGGATGTTTATATTACGCCGTTATTTCTGCCTAATATATGGGTTCTGTGAGGCGACAAGGTCGATGTAGGAGCTACTAACGAGAACAGTGCTAATATTTGTCATATCTGATAACATTATGAACCATTTCAGTGAGATACCAGCAGATTTGCTCTGAGATTAAGCGTTAAACCACATGTTACGTGTGCTTTAAATATCTCTCACCTACATTGCTATCAAAATTTAACGAGTATTGTTTGTTCCAATAAGTATAGTTCGAGAACTTTTAATGTAGCATATACATACTTTTAAACTCGTAAGCCAGAACGGCAATGTGTGGCTACATATTATATATTAGAAACATTACAAATTGCATATACCTTTGAAAATTAATATCTTTGCCTTATAGCTGCACTAGTTACATTTGTGCATAGTCGTAGTTACGTTTCAACAATAGCTGACGAAATGCAACTGCTTATATTATATTAAAAGAAAATTTAAATTGGAAGGAAGGCCAGAAATTAAGATTTAAATACGGTATGAAGAAACTTATTGTATAAGTACTTACAAATCAATTAAATACCACTTTATTGTACATTACCAAAGAATTTAATATTGATAAGAAACTTCATGTCTTCGTAAGTAGTTTTTTTTTTGGGTGTAAAAGGTTTCTTACAACCTTGAGATAAGTCTACCTCTCCTGCTCGTGTTCCTTTGCTAAACAGCGAGCCACCGTAACCCCAGATCCCTCCTGTCAGATGTCACGGTCTGTACCAAACATCTTAATCTGGTTGGTAATCACCTACATGGTTGCAGATTAGTCGATTTTTGCCCAATGTTTTTTAAAATCAAGCATTAAATATTTTCAATAAGCTATTATCATTTTTATTAATTACAATCAATCAATACCAATCTTTGGGTACTAACCCACATTAAAACCTTTCCAAGCAGATATAATTAAGGACATGTCAATAAATACGTAAGTATACTCTACATTATTGTCAACGCTTGTATAACATACTTTTGCAGTCTTTTAGTCATCGTTATTGACTGTGTGTGTGTTTGTGTATCCTAATTAAATTGTGTATACTTAATTGTATTCAGACATCATCTCTGTAAGGAATTTTAGATGGAAATATGCTTTGTAAAATAACACTACGCAATTTTGGATGATATATATACGGGAGTTTTTTGATGTAGAGTTATTAGATCAAAGGTGTTTTCACAAATATTTTGTAAATCGTTGCGGACAATTATGAAAAATGATGGATGACATTCCATTTTTAGCAGATCTACTGGTTAAGATGACGTATACTTGATTTAATTTACATATTTACAACAGTTTAGGAATTTAATAAATACAGTGTTTAATTGTATGTGAACATAATAACCTTATATAACTAAAACTAGCACAGTAAATTAACATTTACTTCCTTGCTCAAATATCTGTCTACGAGTACATCACCATCGACTTCTAGTTGCATACTGCAACAAAATAGTTGAGGCTCTAGACTATTATCCACGGTCAGTCGCCATATCTATATTATTTTTTATGGTAATCGTTAGCATTTGGTAGTAGTTGATGTATTTAGTACTCTATATATGTATATAAAATAGTATAAATAAATTTTAAGTCTTTTTTATTTCTATATTTTTCATATTTCTTTCTATTTCTCATATTATTCTCCCCGAGCTATTATTTTAGAGCATAGCAAGTACAGACAACATAATTCTCCTATCGGCACCAGTGTAATTAAATACACGTTGGTAATCCGTGCTACCGGTGACACAGGAAAACTTCATGCGTAATGTATATATTTACTTACTTAAACATTTATTTGTTTAAGTATTTTAAACAGTCTTTTTCATTGTTTAAGACTGCGTATAATTTGTTGTTTGAAAAAGGCTAAACAGTAATGTCGCAGTCTACAATGTTTTCAGTAAAGTACGTAGCGTTGGATATTTTTTCATTTGTCGGCAATAACATTACTCATACATAATCGATGGTTTTTGTATAGTAAGTATATTAATGGATCGGGTTACATAACTGGGTGCATAAGCGAAGATTTGATAGTGAAAAAAATCTTACCTTCCACTCTTAGATGGTACGTCAAGCGTCGGAAACCGTTGGTTGTTCGTAAGTAACACTCGTAAAGCCATTGTGGAGGCCCTGAATGACTTAACAATTTTCGAAATTTCGATTTCGGGTTGACCACTATTTCTACCAGTAACCAGTAAGTAAGTAAGTTTTTATTTCTTTGGGTATTGTCTGTTTTTTTTTTTATACTGTGATTATAGATGAATGTTTATGTAAGTGTACAAGC
>DWPT01007583.1:0-10710 GCA_018251895.1 Agathymus mariae mariae | reverse complement strand
ATGAGCTGGGAAAAGAGACACGGTCGGCTCGCGCTGACACGTTTCACACACACATGTGTTTGAACGTGTACTTGGCGAGAGACACTACCGTGTCTCTGGACCACTAGCTTGTCGACGGTTTCTCCCCGCCACGCAGTTTGGCCGTGACCGCGATCCATGCAACTGCTTCGAAATATTGGCAACAACTAAAAAACATATCGTGACTACCCGCTACATAATAAAATCTATAAATTCCGCGATGGCATTCATTTAAAATAATATAAATACGGCTTAAAAAATCCTCTTGCTATCTCTCCGACGTTTGCTGTTATTTATTTATATACTTATCTGAATGTGCTTACTTAACATATTGTATTCTAGATTCCAGAATGAGTATTAGTTACATTAATATTGAATTAAAATACTGTTAGTTAGAGTTCATTGACATGTTAGTAAAAATAATATATATAAGATCGTTAAAATTTACTATTGCTGGAATTGATTTAAAAGATATGTCGAAAAGTTCTTTCACTGTTTCTTCTCCACAGATAATAATAAACCATCGTTCCGAAATATAATATCGAAACTATAATGTGCATAAGTGTTTTGGTAATATACTTATGTTTAAATAAATAACATTGAATTTTCTCCGACAGCAATCACGAGTCTACATGCTCTTTGCCACGCCGCGCGGCACAGATAAATAAAGGTTTAAAATAAACATAAAAGATTTAATTAACTTTCAAATCAGCATCCAAATCCGTCCCTTCACAAAATTTACGGGCACACCAGCGAGTAAATAGACGTTGCGTTTTGTAATAAATGAAGATAAATAATTGTCTTCTCCCCCAAAATTGTCTTGTAGACGACGTTTATTGGTTTGTTTGCGTGGAAACTTGGCGCCGCGTCAGCTACCTGCCTCTCCCACCTCCATTTTGCTATTATTATAGACCAGCAATCCAACTTGCTTCGCTACGATACATAATATTAAGGGCTGTGATCTGTATCCATGTAGTTTTAAGACAGAACTTTGAAGCCAATATAACAAAAGAGATTAACAGTTTTTATATTTCAGAAACTGCATCTAGACGGCATTAAGAGAAAAATTCGGGGCCTAAAACGTCCAATATAAGCATCATATCTATCTTACAGTTATTCAAATCGGTATATCCTCAAGACCACGTCGTATAAGGTCACTAAATAATCATAACATTGGTACAGTTTGAATAATATATCAGATGAATTATCCTATAACTTAAAGAGTACTTATTATAATATACTTGTTCTAATTACATTACAGTGATTATTATCTGATCAAACCGCAAACAAACAGATAAACAAGCATTTTAAAAGGATTCAGGTATGATAGATACCTTGAGACATGCATTGAACCACCCTCCATCGTGTCTGCGGATTGTTGCAAAACAAATTAATACTTATTGAATAACTATGCATCTCTGCATAAGTAACGCCTGATACCAGATCTGGTCCGTTTGTGACGAAGAAGCGAATAAATATTAGGATAATAAATATATTGAAATCATGATAGCAGATAGTTAATATGCTTTCATTTAACAAAATTCTTATTTGTTTCCATCACGCTTCATAAGTCGTTTTATAATCACAATGTACTATTGAATCACCACCAAAAATAATCATGCTTCGGTATTACGGTACAGTTAATAAACAGTTAGACGAGTTGTGAGCCCCCTTCATATTTTAGAATGTATTAAAGGTACAATTCGTGATTTTTTTACAGTTTTGTGTTCCGTACACACAGTTCCTACTCTCCATAGATAACTTTAATGCTAAAATAGACAAGTGCAGATTTATATGAGGCTTTAAAAATGAACGCAGGCAGTTTCTTCAATATCTAAAGTAACCCGAGAACGTTTAGATCATAAAGTCATTAAATAAATGAAATGAATAATGCCTACAGGCATCACAACGCCTTTCTCAAAATGGAAACAGAAAACGACTGCCTATTTATATATATATGAATAAAACGGCCATTTCACGTTTTAATGATCACATATTTGGTATTATATGTATATTACATATTATTTACGGATATGCTTTATTATTTTTCAGATTTCCTGTAAGAAAATTCTATATAAAATATATTCAATACATTGAATCAAGCGAACCATCGAAATCTATTAATGTTACCTGCTACGAATACAAATGATTGGATCACGTTTTCCAAACTAAAAGTGCTTTCAAATTAAATAAACTTCATAAAAGTTGTTCCGTGCGAAAGATATAATATAAACTTTTATTTTTTGTGGCCGAGCTGCATTTCTCCCTTGAAGTAAAAACTCATGAACAAACAGGAAACAAAAGTAATAAAACTACAGCATGTCAAGCCACCGCCACTGAGAAAACTTAGTTTATCGCGACAACAAATCCTAGAAATGTCAACAACAAAGTATTCGAATTGTAAACACTCGATTGTTTAAAATAGGTAAGACAGTCTTAAAGTTTCGTTCAACGCAATTATGTCACGAAGAAGATATAAATGGATTAGAAAATATGTAAAATAAATATAATAAAGAATACATATAACCGCAAAAACATGAAAAATCCATTACACAAATAATAATACAAAACATAAAACACGCTTTCATAAAAATACCTTAAAATGTGTGGATTCATTACAAAAACAGAATGCCGATTACTTCTGGTCAGAGACATTCTATTTTGGTACGCTTCAGGTAAATCGTGGCGTATCACTTTTGTTTACACGATATCCCAGCTTCGAGTCCAAAGTAAACAGGAACGAGGAAAAGAAAACAATAAAACTTCAATACGTTAGTTTAACTGATCGCTCGGTCAAGTAAGTTCATAGCGATAACAAAATGAGAGATCCGGCTTGTAAATACACTAACGTATCGGGAAAAATAATGACGCTAGCGAGTAGCACGGAGAAGTTATATAAAATAGGGTTCGATGGGTAGTGAGTGAGGCGTCCAGAAAGTTTGGCAGGTTAACGATAAATCGAAATTTATGTGGGCGCCACCCGCTCCCTGCCCCCGCGTCCCCACGCCCCGCACCGGTGCATAACAACGGGAGAGCATTCGTTTCAGAACTCACTGTACTGCATTAATTCTGTCGTAGAACTTTGATTGAAAATCATGTTTTTGACCTTTCTTTAAACTTTATATATTACAAATGTGCCCGTAATATGATCACTGGTTTCCAATTTGGGTTACATAGAGAAAACAAGTACGTAATTACAACTTATTCTTGTATTGAGACCTTTCTCGTAACTGAGCTCCGCTAATACGACCATGTAAATATTTGACACTGAAATTATAGTTAGACAATAAACTAAAGAAAATTCACAATTATACATAGGTGCTGCAGGGTCTTGTTTTGCTTCAGAATATGACGTAATTGCCTCCTTCGCTCAGCAACGTTATTGACGAACACAGGCACTTGATTTAGTGCCAAAGAAGATTATATCAAAAATTATGTGTAGGCGTACAGCACACTCATTATTCCACTCTAATCGCAACCAGCAACTATTCTTAATTATTCATCTTACACGGGATTACTTTGAATGAGTATCCTGTGCAACATTTGTCAAAACCCAGGCGGCCATTGTGCACGGCGTCCGTAACGCGGGTAATTAATGTTCATTATCAATGCACATGCGAGAGTGTTATTGATGAGCATCGCATCACTGTTTGTGTGGTTATTATTGTAATAATATGTCGCATACTCCGTAACTGGAATATTAAGTATAACATAAAAAGTTTTGCTTTTATGAAAAAAATTGTACTCACAAAAGCAGCGCTCATACCAAATGATAATTAACTTTGAATAAATCTAGTCTAAATGCAGCATATAATGATATCCATCCATCTTTGAGATTAAACCGAGCAAGGGAGGCCTTGGCCTGCTTTCTAACAGAAGAGTTGGAGATTGCTCGACTTTAAACGGTGATGTCGAATTTCGAGAATGATGAATAATGGTGATGTTGTTTACCTGACTGGTGAGCTACCACCTTTCTTCTAAAAAAATTAAGAATAAAATAATCCTTTATTCTACTTTAACTTTACATTTCTACTAGTTACATATAAAAGTTACAAAAATTACTTTGAATTTTCCATACGACGAACGTGTCCTACCCACTTCGATTTCAGGAAACTTATAATTCTTATTACACTAATTATTTCTGTTCTTTCTCGGATTATCTTATTCTCAATTTTCTCTTTCTCCAGAATACCTAGCACTTTCCTTTTCATTTTCCTTCGAACTTGCTAATTGAATTGCTAACTTATTTTCAGCTTCTTTCCCGAACGACCTGCTTTGGCACCCGTAAGTTATACAAGAAAGGATCATAAAGTTTCTTTCTGACATATATATTTGTTTGTTAATTTTTCATTATTTCAATTTCCAATACTTTTTCCACTCAACAGGTATCTTTCTGTTAATTTCTGCCCTTGTACAATTTATAAAGGCCACCACTTAGGCCAAAACCCAAGTATATATAATTGTTTACATTCTCTATTGACTGTCGACAAACACATTTTTCGCTCCTAGCAAGACCAAAGGTATCACTAATGCGTTGTTTGTCTGGAAATGAGAAGAAAGTAGGTAAGTACTAGCTCTCAAGCCTCCAGCTGGAACACGACGAGTCATTTGGCGGCTGACTCAAGCAAGAGGGTGGGTGTAGGTAGGCCAACATTACGAAAAGATAATAAACACTAATATTAACGACTAACTGATAATAAAGTCTTTACGCGAAGCCCTACCGCCAAGCACGTTGGCTTCTGTTGCCTCTTACGACGGCCTGTTCTGCCAGCATGGGATTGGGGGGAGAATTCTAGGCCGCGCCAATGCGGCGAAACTAATACGGCCAATACTATGCCACCTGCAAACCGCAGATAGCCAAGGTACTCTCCATCTAGTCTTAAACCTTTTTTCCCATTTGAAGTTTATAAATATTAATTCTAATACTGCAGAAAATAGTATACGCGAAATGAAATCTCCCTGCCTGAAACCTTTTGGAATCGGAAAATAGGAACCTTCACGTGTCTTTTGTTTGATAGCCCAGAGGTTCGCAGACTTTTTTTCTCATTGACCACTTTCAAAATTTAGCTGGTTCCGGTGGACCCCCTGCAGCTATCTTTCTACCATATTCCCAAAACTCGACAAAATATATGAAGATTAGATCTACCTATGGAAATATGCGTTGCGGCTGAGTTTCAACCATGAATTAATAGTTTTCGGAAAAAAGTGAGAATTTAATTTTGATTGATTAATTAATTAATTATGCTGTGAACGGTTGTCAAAAAAGTATAGTTGGTCAATCAAAAGAGTGATTCCATCCAACTTTACTTTTTTGATATCTCACATTTGACATTACAAACAATCAATTCTCACTTATTTCATTTAGAAAGCTACCCATTCGGAGGTGTAAAAATAAAAAGAAAAATAGTGTATTTTTTGTGTTGTCTTTATTCAAATATATAATTATTACACTATTAATTATTATTGTTATCATATACATGTCGTATTTAGTCCCTTTGCACGTCTGACCAAGCGTTGTGGACGGCGGCGCTTTGCAAGCCTCAACACGTTGTAACTGAATATGGAATATGCAAATTTTTACAGGGAACAGTCGCTGAGCTTCTTAAAATATTATCTGCCCACATTAATGGGTCAACCAACATATTAGTTCTTCACTATCGAAAGTAAATAAATTGTCGTGGACACTCGCTTACGAATTGTGAAACCCCATTTTTTTGTCACGCTAATGTAGACCCCCGTTAAGTCTCCCGTGGGTCCCTGCGGGTCCACCTGGACCTCTTTGGAAAATAAGATGTGAGACTTACACTTACAGGATAGTAGTTGATATATTTAGATCCCTTCCATCTTTACAAAGTAATACAATTGTTGATTTAGAACAGGTATTATTCCTTGAGTAAGAATTAAAAAGCACAGACCAATAAGAAATCGCTTGGTCCTTTTTGGTCGATAACGGCACTCCGTCTTAGTGTTACTGTTGATGACTTTCTACGATCGTCTGACCTGTCTATCCGTTTGCCAGTATCATAGACAATATATAATATATGTCCAAGATTAAAAACTGAATCACTAAATCCTGAACGGGCAATCTACTTTCAAACAACCAACAAACTTTAACAAGTAGTCTAACGTAAAGTTTACAGATATACAAATTACAGTGCGTTGCCCTCGGCAATCCTCGTTTTTCTACGTTTTGTATGTATGCCTTCGTTTGAATGGATTAGGAAATACGAACGGTAACAAGGGACGTTAATAAACAAGACACGCTGCGGACGTCGACCTTAAGATTCAATATCCGCAGTAATTAGATCGATTGTGGATGTTTCGCGAATGTGAAACTGAAGTGACACCAGCAACGTTACATCGGAAGGAGGCAGTTGTTTTATGTATGAGGCCCTTTCGATTCATTTGAGCGATATTCTGGAACCTTTGTCCTTTCCGGGTCAGTTATTTATTGCCGTTGTTTCGTACTAAATATACTGTGGCGGTTTTTTCGGGTCACTGTGATATTGGTCCGGGTGCAAGCCCAAGACGAAATTTATAGACGTGATTAATATTATTGACTTGCAGATATATATAGTCTTTGGGAAAGCCCTGAACGCTTAAAGTGATGTCGTCTAACAATGCTTACACGCGACGACTCGTTATTATTATGTGACTCAAAATTTCACGGGTCCGAAATATAAAATGGTCCTGTTATTTGGAAAACTTTAGGGGTTTAACTCGTGAGGCCCCTTTTGAGACACTAAGCAATTGAAATGTAGAAAAGATAGAGAACAACATCTTCGATTACTTAATTCTGATACATCTTCAAATTCAAACTCTTTAGTCATTTAAATATTCTGTAATTACCAAAGCAAGCAATACATTAATGTTTAAACTTTGACTTGAGAGTTCATTATAATGTTCTCAGGGGTTGGTGAAATGTGTCAAAACTTACTTGGCCCGCGTGGTTTTTTACCTCTTCTCATTGTAAGATAAGACAAAATTCAAGCGTTGTAATGAAAAAAGACAAACTCTTTGGTTCAACCGAATGCGGTTCAAAGTTTCATCACTTGCACTTTCTATACGTTTATGACATACAAATACTGCAATTTATGACTTTGAACATGTACTTCATACCAATCTATCGTGACTTACATTTATAAATTGTCAAATACTTCAATAAAACCTCCGAAAGAATAATTTAAATTCGCAACACGTGCAATCGTAAACGACGTTCTGCAAAATAGGAAGTGTAATAAAATATGTCCGACTTAAATTTTGTAACTGAAATAGAGCGCGCGTCGCTGAATTCAGAACGTCAAGAAATACATATAAATAAAACTTCATTATTGTGCAAGCAACGTGCTGTGATGCACCTGCACATAGACACTATGTTTCATTGTATATGCCGCTATATTTCATTGCAGATACGCGTACTTTGTTAACTTCCTGAGAAATTCATTTTAAACCTAGTATTAAAACTATCAAGCTATTGTTAAGATGTCGGGGAAAATGGGTTTCATTTACAATTTAATAGTAAATACAGAGTCAAGCAAAGATTTCCTATTTTTGACAGTAATTGTAATTAATTAATGTAGTTATGTAATAAGATACTAAAGAGGGCACAGTGTTAGGCTGTCACTTCACTGACACAGTCGCAAGGACTGGTCACTTTCATAAGCCGGTTTGATTATCCTTAAACTGAAATTTTAATCACAATTATATGGACAGAAATAAACCGTAATCTAAGACAGTAGGTTCAATAGTTTTTTTTTAAAAAGGCGATAAACGACCAATTTGGCATTCTGATGGTAAGTTGTCACCGCCCTTTCATGATCGTTACGCCAAAGGGATCAGTGACGCATCAACCCGCTCCCGACCAACAATGAATCGGTGGACCCACTCATTACTAGCTATTTCATTATTTTGTTCTAAAGCCGTGATTCAAATAAACACTCAACGCACACATATACTGGTACCACTTCGGGATACCGGAAAAAATGTTTCAATTTCACCTTTCGGTATCTGGTATCTTCAGGTATCTGCCGTGGGAGCGACACCGGGTTCTTCAGCGCTATGCACAGGACTCCGGGATCTCCAACGCGATGAGCCTCCGCTCATCCCCTACCTTCTGTTGTTTAAGATGACGCGCGGCTACGCATGCCGTCGTCCTTCCGGGGATCGCTGATTCAACGATTCAAACTCCCAGCGTAGCCGGCCACAAACCCGGAAGCCCCCTTTTAGTCGCCTCTTACAGGCAGGGGATACTGTAGCCCTATTCTGGTCCTGAGCTACACGGACAAAGCTAACTTCACCTATCACTTACAAACGACGTAAGCTCAACGCAGTACTACCATGCGGCGACTATTGTCTAAAGTAATCTCTGTTTTAACAACTTGACTTCAATATTGCCGTGTTATCGTTGCACGACATACGATACGACGATCGATTATTTATTTTGTCGTCGTTAGACCACTGTTCTCAAGCATTTCCCTTCATATTGCAAGTTATCATTATCACAACACACAACTGTCCTACTGTTAGTTAACCACTACCACTTCGATACAAAAACTAACTGCTCGGTTCGGTTTTTTCAGTATAGGTAGTCTTCAGTCTTCTTCTCTGGCTAAATTTCAGTTGACACACTTCACACACTTTAAAGGCATTATAGAGAACTCTTAGATATGTAAGATTTCGTTATGTTGCTTTTGTTCACCGAGGTAAGTAATAATTAATATCTAATACGCACAAAACCTGCAAAATTAAAGATTCATGCAAAAAATGAAAGGTGAAATCACTAGGGTATCACTTTGCAATCACCAAAAGGAATCCGTGGACAACAGTTACTCATGCCCTGCGTCAAGAACCGTAAATCATTATTTCGCAATCAGAGATGTGTTGAGTCCATAGTTAGAAGGTAAAGTATATATTGCCTTTGCTGCAATATATTTTAATACAACTAAGCCGCTTGTCGATACCAACTCGCCCGGTCTGGCGATCTCACTGGATACCGTCAAATAAACAAAGGATCTTCCTAATTCCACCAACATGTAGACCATACTCTTATTTATTATTTCTGTTTTCCTTTTAATAGATACAATCGCAATATTGGAGAAAAAGTCCAAGTATTTCTTTAATTAATCTGAAAATAACTATCGATCTATACAAAATCAAGCACCAAATATTCCTACAACAAATATAGAATGGTTAAATCAATTTCTTTTCAGTCCAAAATTTTACACACTAACTTTAAATACTACTTAAAGTTCCATACAGTACTGAATGGTTTTAAAATGTTAAATCGTTACAATGTTCGGAAATACGTAAATGCACATTGGAGAGACTCTAAAGTAAATCCTGTTTAAAATTATTCAGCAAATTGTAACTAAATAAAACTGATCAAGAGGAAAGGTGAGCGCGCTTACTGGAGCGAGGGAGACATTGATAAGAAAAACCAATATGACGAAAATTCAAAATAGTTAAATCGAAAATTCCAGACGTTAAAGTCGGGCGCCGTTGAGCGAAATAAAAATCCTGTACGACAAACAAGCAATCAGTAGCATTTGCGAAGTCGCGTTAAGTAAACGGGCTACGGGAGCCCGCCCCAGCCGAAGTGCTTGTCAAAGACTACTTCAATTCTCACTTTGTACTTTTTATTCAAATCCCAGCGAGTTCAATTGCTACTTTAACACTTAGCTGAAAATAGATAAAGAAATTACATCCATGCTGAAGTAATCAAATTGACTTGCGTTTTAATTTCTTATACTACCTGAAATTTATATAAGAGGCTGAGATCTGAAATTTATATATTCAAACCTCGAGCTAACCTCCCCTGCTCGTGGTGCATTGAACTCTACAACGACAGAGGAAGTCCTCTCTGAAGGGGGCCGCTGAGCTCTATACCGCGTAGATTAATCCAAATGGTACTTTTGCAAGATACAGTTCTTTACCATCCACCTTCAAGAACCAACCGTAAAATGATTTTTCTTATTTCCTTTTCAGTATAAGAGAGTTAGTAATGAGGATTTGGACCCTCAACTTTCACCTTGTTCAGCATCGCGTAGAAGGTGCCTTTATTGTGACGTCCATGGGCGGTGATGACAACTTACGGTCGGTAGACCGGACTACTTATTTGTCGGCTATTAACTTAGTTGTTGCGTTTTGTATTCCTATGTCTCTCGATAATCTTCGAAAATTTCAATTGACATCTTAAAACAGATTAAAATAAAGAAAAGCGGATAAATTAAAATAAAGAGAAGAAGCAACTACACATATTTCCAAGTCTACTTCGTACGTTTTAAAAATCGGATGAAAGGCGAAACTCGATTGCCGAGAAATATAAATTAGTGCATCGGAGTACAATAAAAGGCTAATGAACGAGTTTTTAAAAGTGACCGGTCAAATAACTGGAGGCGGAGACGCTTGGGTGGGGAGGCTCTGACTACGGCTACCGAGATGTTGAGGGTTTTAGATTTGTACAAATTAAAATAGGAAACCTGAAATACAAAAATATTTTGTTTTTAAAATAATACTTCACACACACACACACACACACACACAAATATATATAATACAAGCACAAGAAGCGTCTATAAATAGGTGTTTGTTAAAACTCACGTGAATTGTTTTGACCGCATTGGGGCGGCCTAGAATACTCCCCCCAATCCCACGCTGGCAGAACAGGGTGTCGTAAGAGGCGACAGAAGCCAG
>DWPT01007582.1:0-10711 GCA_018251895.1 Agathymus mariae mariae | reverse complement strand
GTTTCTGCTGAATCCAATAATTATTTAAGTCATAAATACTTAATAAGTAAATCAAATAAAATTCAAAAAAAAACATGCTGACCATAATATATTTAGGAACGTTAAAATGAAGTATTATATATGCAAATAATAAAAATATAATGGGGTCTTATTTGTACATTAAATATAAAAAAAATGTGTTTGCTTTATATATTATTGAGGCCATATTTTGTTTATAATTTTTGTGTCTATCTATCTGCAAAGATTTCACGCGAAAACCGTATTAGGCTCGTATTGGGTATTTCCGATCCCATGCTAACAGAACAGGGCGTCGTAAAGGGCGACTAAAGCAAATTATATTATCATTATTAGTAAGTTTTACATTATAATTGGTATTATTATATTTTAGTAAAGCCTGCCTGGCCAGCTACGACCTTCCTGCTCAAGTCAGCGGCCAAACGACTTGTCATGTTCCGGCTGGCGACTTAAGAGCCAGTAGTTTTCTTTCTTTTTGTCTTCTCTTTTCTTGGCCGATAACGCATTAGTGACACCTTTAGTGTTACTGATGAACATGGGCAACGGTGACCACTTACCGTCAGGTGGCTCGACTGCTCGTTTGTCGGCTATTAACATAGAAAACACAGACTAGAGCTTTTAATATCTCTGATAGTCGTAGCCCGGCAAATGATAATACCATTAACTTATGTAAAAAAAGCAACTTTCCCCCTATAAATAATACATTAAGTAAATTAATACTTGATAGCAATCCCACCTGATGATATAAGGGTTTGTTTTATAATTTGTTATTTCTTAAATAACACTGTACAGTAATTATTCCCAGTAAAATTCTACATATTACTATAGAAGTTTACATAGTGATTGCTTCAAAATCGGCTAATTTTCTACAAACTTTCAATCCGTATTTAATGATCTCAGGGGACGGAATATCAAAAATCGCCTTTGTGTGTGCCTACGTCATCAATAGAAGCCCATTGTATAAATTTCAGGTTTGTAGCTTCAGTAGCTAAGGCTCTGCAATGATGTACCAATCAGCCGGGACATGTCTTTTTATACATGAGGAATAGAATTTTAACAGTTCAAAATAATTGGTTGAATGATTACCGTTTTCGTTGCGTATTCAGTTTCACGCCTACGAGTACACGTTCCGTATCGCTTCCCGCTGGGGGCAGGTGTGTGGCACATTGAGCAATATCTTTTTTCATAGTCCTATTTCTTAGTTCTCTGAATTAAATCGCTATTTTATAACGCTTTTCTATTTTTATTTTATGACCGATCTTTCAGCTTTATATTGTAGAGAGAGGTTACGGATTTTGTGAGTTTGTGTATATACGCACCTATCCTCCTGAACTACATCATTCTGGATAGACGTAGACTATATAATATAATGTAAAGAAAAGCATTTCACTCACAAGCTCTGATATCACGACGGATATCGCGGTGATTTTAAGAATGGGTTGTAATTATTATGAGCAGCTTGCAATCCTAAAGATTTCTTGTTAAGTTACAAAAAGGCCATTAAATGTTGTTTCTTTCGTTCTACAGATGAGTGAATCTTTTGTTAGCAGATACTGTAATAGATTAAATTTTTTAAGTATTGTTCATAAATAAATCTTTCGCTTTACACAGCTTTTGTTCTATTGTTCGCAATCAACCACAAGTATAATACTATATAATATAATAATATAATACTATATAATAAAAACGACAAATTAACTTGAATTGGGCCGCTAGTAATAAATACATATATTTTTTTATGGATAAGGGCGTATATTTCGCAGTTAAGTTTGGTCCTATACATTATTTTTCGTAATACCCAGCAGCCACTAAATCTATTTTTTCATGCAGTTTCCGTCATGCAATAATCATGTTTATTAAATTACGAAAACTAATAAGTCACATCATTTCGATCAAAATAATTCCACAACTAATAACAATTATTTAAAGTAGTTCAAAGACTAGAGACGAACAGTTACTCCTCAGAAGCGTTTTAGTACCCAAACAAAATCCATACACGCAAGAACTTGAAGTACCGTCGCTACTTGCCATGATCACAACTCCTAACTTATTATCAACAAGTTTGAATAGTTCGATAGACCCATTACATACTTTAAACGTCGAAATTAACCTTTTTGATTGAATTTCTTTCGTAAAATTACAACGATAAATATAATTTTGTTATGTTTAAATATTCTTTTTATTATTAAAAGTAAGTGAAGTTAACAATATTATATCTGTATTAGTTGAGAAATCACTTAATTTTTGAAGGCCATTGCATGTAATTTTGTTATAAAAATTACTAATAAAATTAGTCTTTGAATAGATTGATAGTAAAATAATATTCACAATTATTAAGTGCTATTCAAGCTATTCATAGATGAGAGTCTAATAAAAGTTGGTTTAGTTGAACCAAATTATTTGAAAATAATTGGACGATATAGAAAGCTTAAATTGTGAAATGATAAGTTATTGCTAGACTAGAAATTACATTAGCTTAAGTGAAAAATATAAATATATTTATGATATAAACAGCTTTATATTGTAGATTGCAGACCTCTGATTTATTGATTGAAAGTAAGTAGTTTCTTTCTTACCTTCTTATAATTTCCCGTCCGATAACGCATCAGCAATGCCTTTAGTCTTGCTGATGTCCATGGGCGACGGTGACTATTTACCATCAGGTTGCTCGTCTGCTCGTTTGTCAGCTATTAACATAAAAAATATTGAATACCCTAAAAACAAAAAGTACATTATAGTAAATTTATTAATTGATTTATAGAAGAATAAGTTAATAAGCCAACACGAAATTTGATGTAATGTGGCGTAGGTACATATACTAATTTGTATGAAATAATAGTTACATCGATCACTCTATTCATTTAATAGAGTTATTCATTAAATTCATTAAATGAATAAATTATAATTAGTACAAAACTTAACTTTTCTTCAATTTATATTGTAATATTGTCTCTCGATTAAATTCAAATTCAAAATTATTTTACCATTTAGATATTCTGTTAATACACTTACGCACGTCATATTTTACTTGTATTACTGTTATTTCACTGTTATTTCCAGGCAACTTACATGTTTCTGATACAGTAACATTTATTATATGACGAGTGACGTGTTGCCGTTGGTAGGTGGTCATCGCCGTCCATGCTCATATGTAACATGCTACGCGCTTGTTAAATGGCACATTAAAAACAGTTCACCGTTTTCCAATGGAGAGATAATAGCTAGACGAATTCCCACCCCGCTACCATACATGAGTACTGTTGCAATTAAGTTGGATGGTAACCACGATAAGCTCCAGCAGATTGTCGTCGTGATTACGAGCAGGGTAGCTAATTGTGGCCTCATGATTGAATAAAGAGTTTTATATTCAAATTTATACCTGCGATCTGGTTATAATGTCTTCATATTTATTAATTCCATTTTAAATAGCCAACGCTCAGTGTATTACCGTCCTCTCGTGCCGTGCGGTCACACCGGGCGTAAAGCACAATGTGCAAATTTAAAATTCCATTTCCGTGCACGTGATCGCGTAAGTTCCGATCCGGATTCCGGTTTGTTTGCTTTCCTGTTCCTGTATTTAATTCCAGAATATGATTTGGATGTTTTTGTAGACCGATATAACTAACCGGTAAATGGATATGTCTGTTAGTTTCATATTGAGTTGAGCTTTTTTTAAATTATACCTATTAATTTTTAAGTTTGAAATGCATTTATAAGTGCACCAATCGCGTGATTTGTTTTAATCGTACATAATCAATGAAGTAAGTCGACGTGAATTCGGTCGAGAGATGCATAGGTGATGGTTCTTCCGTACTTCGTGGGATCAGTGAAACCGTCGTTCTTCTGTTTGAAACGCTTTTGGATTTAGATTGGCTACGATCCTCTGTTCTTTGAAACCACGTGAAAACAGAATATTTTAGACCAATTACGTTTGACAGTAATGCAGTAATAAGGTGGAACTGACCATTTTTTTCTAATATTTTTTTTATGTTGAAAGACAAAATCGAACAGACAAGCCACCCGACCTTAAGTGGTCACCTTCGCCCACGGACATCAGCAAGACCAAAGGTTTCACTGATGCGGTGTCGGCCAGAAAATGAGAAGAATGTAACAAAGAAAGTTACTAATGGTCAAACCATTGCTGATTCAGTAGTAACATATATATATATATATATTTTAAATTAATGATATAACAAATAGGCGCGAAAAGGCAATTAAAAAATTCAATATAATAATAATAAACATACAATAAATCGTAAGAACACTAGCCGTGGTAAAAAAGGCTTAATTGTTTTTCTAAAAAAGTGACCAATTAAATAAGTTTTCTATGCAATATCACATAAAGTTTAAGAATTCCAACGTGTATTAACGGCTGCTATCTAACGATAATTACCGGGGCCGATGGATTCACTTCAGCTTTAACCTCCGTATCGCAGAAGGGCTCAATAAATTTTGCCACTAGCCGTTACTAATCGCGCTTATATAGCTCAATTTCAAACTATGCTTTTTTCCTTGTAATTCGTTTCCACTTTAATTATACCCAGCTGCTTTAGAACCAGAGTGATAAGTAATAAATATCCCGCCCAGTCCTAATACATAAATATAGGCCATGTACAAACATGACGTTTGAATTTAAAATTCCATTTCCGGACACGTTAAACTAACTTTCGAATCGGAACATAGCGAGAAGATCGTTTGCTTCCCGGCTTCAGTACTACCCATATACCGGTCCTGTATTCATCGCCTCGACGTTCCGTTATTTTTTAATGCCGTAATTATACAATTCTAATGAGTAAGCACGGTGTAGCTTATGCGAATTTGTAATGGACTCTCTGGAAAATCGCATTTCGGGATGCATCCAATTTTCATAAAATTATGGCGGTTTCATATCTTCTCCGAATATACGAAATGGTTCACCTGAGCGTACACCAATTTCAGTGTATAAAGTACACGCTCTCGCAACTACGAGAGAGTGGCCCCGTTATTGCCAAGGCAAAAGAAAAAATCCCTTCATTGACTCATAACTCATTTTAAACAGTTCAAAATAGCCAACGCGTGACGACAAGGGTAGTTGCCGCTGTTATCCAATTATTTGGTACGTCGACGCTCGGACAATCAATTTATTCGGCGATCGGTATCTCCTTGCTGACGCTGCTTGTGAGGACGGCGAGCTGTAACCTCGCTTGCCGCGAGCTAGCCGGCTAGCTTTTTATTTGTTACGGTATCACCGGCACATTTCATTGTGCCAATATCATATATATAGTCTTGAGGTCATATCATCTTAACACTAATGTCTAACATATACAAAGTGTCGCGACACGAATACTTGCTTATTAAAGAATTGTACTGTAAGTACTATCTGGTTCTGTGCATCGCGTTTTTATATCAGTAATGCCATTTTTTATGACAAAATAAGACACATTACTTTTAAAACGAAACAAGATTTTAAAACTTTCTGATGGCATTGTAACCAGTTTTGCATAAATACTACGGAATTTGTCTATTCATTTAGATTTTAATCAATTATTACAACCAGTCTGTGGCGATTGACGTGAAAGTTTCGCGGTGCTATGATGACAATCGATACTACGTGGAACTAAGAAGATGCCGATTTCGAAGGAGGTCACCGGAGGAGTGCCGAGGAGGTGACGTTGCTTCGGGTTCTGTCAAAAGTCAGGTCTAAAGAAAACACTTTTTAAATTTAGTCTACAAACTAACTACATCAGAAGTAGTATAGTAGTATTCAAAATACATAAAATAAAATATAGTTAAAATTTACTTCCTGCGGCATATTTTGATAACTTTATCCCAAATTTTAATTAAATTGCACGGAAAATTAAAATTAGTCTTAAATCTTTATATGTTCTACGAAAAAAAATCATATTTCGGATTATATTTACATAAAACTTTTTTACGCGATCCGATTTATTTACTGCTTTTTCCAATGGAATAATGTGAAAATATTTTCCCTATGCGCCGTTCAATAATTATCAAATAACGGAGTGATATAACTCGACATCAACAACAGGCGCGCTCATTGGAATAACCGTAATAGTGTTTCAGCTCCAAAATTAGCATAGTTGAATTTTGATTAGCACTTAAACACAGTTGAACTTTGTGAAGTTGTTCGCCAGCAGATGTTAAAACGCATTAAATAATCGTTAATGACATATTAATGCACAAAACCTAAGTCATTAAGCATTGCGGGAATGTCATAAATTGCCCTTTCGGAGTATTTAACGTTTTCGTTTCATACAAGTGTTCGGAGTTTGTGCAGTCATTCATTTTCAAAGTTTAGGTGTGGTAATATTTTTATTTATAGATAGTTTTATAAGTATAAGGATCCGTTTAACAGAGCTGGACTAATAAAATGTAAATAAACCGTAGTAACAGATTGGTTTCCTCTTACATATTTGTGTCTGTCTTAAATGCGTGATAAGACATTTGAAAATTCGTAGATTTTTTAATAATCCCCATTTTTGGCGTATACATATACAACGCAAGAGAATTATTATACGCAATAGAATCGTTTATTCTTAAAAATTGTTAACAAGGAATAAACGACATTTACCCGAGGATAAGTGAGAGACAATAGTGTAAAAACTCGGCGTACGCATTTCGAATGTGTTTTACACCGTCTTATACCTTCGATCATTTCTCAACTGTTGTAAAACTTTAGATTTATCTTTAACTAGCGGCCCCATGCGATTTCGTTCAGGTTGGACTATAAAATATATATACATGATTATTAAAAATGTTCAATCACGTGTTCTCTCTATATACCAATTTTCATGAAGATCGGTCGAGGCGTTTTTGAGTTATCTCGAGAGATACTAAGAAGCTCGACAGATTCATATAGTAGTATAGTTTATACATATATAGATGTGCCGTCGTATCAACTCTACCACTAAATCTTTCTTAAACCTTTGGATCCTCGAAGTACAATTTCAGAATTGATATCAGAAAATTCTTAAGAACTTTTTAACGCTAAGCCATATACTGTTGCCGGAAATATTTCATCTCATACTTTAAGAATTGCGTTGTTATGAAAACGGGACTTTCAGTAAGTTTCCGAGCCCATTCAGCGAGAAAAGGAAACATCGGGAAGATTTATTAAATTCAACCGAATACCCTCCAGCATTGCTGTCGCTGAACGAAATCGTATTGTAAAAGGAAGCCCGTGTGTAGAAATGAGAGGAATTATTTCATATATTCCACCGTAAAATTTAGCGGTCGACGAGAAACTGCACGTGGAGTTTAATTCCCAAATTCTGTTGTTAGAAATTTCACATAATTTATGAGGTTGCGACATAAAACACCAATTTTAATAGGATTATAATGCCCTCTGAGTATATAAATATACAGTTATATTTTTCTTTAACTTTGTAAATTTCAATATTTTATATATTGAAATTTACAAAGTTAATCTGAAATACTGTAAGACTTAAAGTTAAACTTATTTAAGTGTAAGTGTTGATAATCATAAATATCTATGTTTTAATTCATTTTTTGGGACACTTTACTTTTTAGACCTATTGAAACAATTCGATTATTTCAATAGAATTAAAGACTTTTCTTTTGATATTTCATTCTCTGTATATCTTGATCAAGTAATCTAATTAAATTAATGTCGATTTGGCCTGTTCTCTAAAGCTTTGAAATGTTTAGATCTAGAGGGCCGAGAGCCGACTAAATATTTCATAAGTCATTTACTTAGCTTTTAAAATCACTTAAAAAATTATTCTTAGGTTTTTTTTTTTTTTGTAAAATTGACTCAAAATAAAACGCTAATTGAAGATCAAATATAAGATCCAAATTAATACCGAGCACACAAACACCTACCCTTTTCAAGCTTTTCGTTTACAACAGTAGCTTGAAAATTCTTTGAGTACACCTTTCTGACGGAGTTTGGGGTGATTATCTCAAGAAGCGTCATTAATTTGACTCTCAAACTTGTCCTTAATTACGAAGGCAAAATAAAGTTTTGAGTAAATTGTTCAAGGTTTCTTAACGGAATGTTCTTGTAGTGTTTCTAGTAAAACTTTAACTGATTAAGTTTTAAGGTTAGCCTACGACTTTACTTAAACTCATAATTAACATCAGATTGTGTTGTCGGATATTTTCTGTACGAATAATCATTTCAAAGTAACCTAAAAGTATTCCTTTATTACAGGCAATTGTTGAAACTAAAAGGTGACAAATATCATATTAATTTACTTCCTCGCCTTATGTAGATCAATTTGGGGGATAACTGAATAATATAACCAATGATATGTACCGTTTTTACGAAAAGTGTGTAACTCTAACGTTGGGTCTTATCGGCTTCTACAGTCATTAGTAAACGAGTTCTACATATCCGACTTGGGACTATTTTTCATTGGACACTTCATACACATTTCACTGGGACATTCCATACTTTTTCTATAAAATTAGCTTGGATCTACCCATAGTCATAGATTTAAAAAAAGTGAAAGCATAAGTAAAATACAATAAAAAGAACTTTAGCTGTCAAACGAAACAATTTATAATGTGTAATAATAATAATGGGTATGAGTATAAAGTCTGTGCTATTATTGCTAATCAGGTTACTTACTTTGTAGTCATGAGACCATGTCAACTATAAAATATAAATTAATGAAAATAAAATCATCTCAAGTCAAGATGGTAGAAACGACACGTCTAAACACAAAGTTTACATGCGACTTAAAAACTAATCAATTTTAGAATTAATTAGAATAATTACACATACCAATAACTTTTGTTGTTATTGTACAATACCAAAATCAAGTTAGTGATAGTATAGCGCAATTACTTTAATATTAATCAATAGTAATAGTTTTTATAGTAACGTTTATCGTGCAGTGTAAACGTCACACGTTCAATGTATCTTCAACTATTTAATAGTGAAATACTAATGCCACCGAATCGCTAAGGGTATCGAGCCAAATACACCTATCAAATGTTTCAAAGCAATCAACAGACACCGAAACTGAACAGGCTCGCCAACGTGTCATTAGCGTCGAGTCTGAATTTGTGCTTGTTAATATTACATTACTGAGCTTTAGAGATATTGATAAATTACTGCTCCCAGCGCAATAGTGAACTGCACTTTGCCAATTAATATGAATATTATGATGTACACTATGATGACGCGATCTAGGAGATGAATACATTTTTTGTATACCATTCAGCTTAGAAATTGTTAATTGAGAGTAAGTGATTCGCTGGTTTGGCGACGGTTTACGTACAATACGTACAATAGACGTTTATATAATTTTCAGAAAAAAATTTCTAATTTATAATCTCAGGAAGTGATTGATGAAATAATTTACTTTCGAATTGATGGCAACTTATCAATCGTACAGACGAGCCACCAAATGTATATAGGGATAAAAAATACATACTATTTATAATATACATTGTGATTTATACTACACATTTAAATATAAAGACGAAAGACCGTTATCATCTTATAACAGAATAGTTAGCTGCAATCAATGTGCATGCAACTGCATGCAACCTTTGGCCCTTTGCCACAAACTTGTTACATATCGAGTTTCATGCCCCAATAGTGTTTTGCCATCTAACGTCAGTGGTAAGACGGTAAGTGCTGCTCAGATTTATCGAAGCTCGTAAAACGCCGGTGGCACCTTGTCCTCTCTTACAGGGCACAATCTGCACCGACATGCCCCTACAATCCGTCATAACGTTGGCTCTTTCTCAACGTTATTAAAAGTATATAAGTCTCTTTCTAATAGCCAATTAAATAGTGCTAGTTATTATTAAATATTACTATTATACATAATATATTATACGCATGTCGGATTGGAGAGCATTGTTAGCATTATGGTCATAAATCTTTGCGGGCGGATAGTTGATTATTCGAATAGAGTAACACTTCTGTTTTATTCAGTTGAGAATGGAAACACTGTTCTTGATCATACTTTATTGGTTTTCAACATTTTCTTGTACATATAGATTATGCACTCAGAGAAAAAAAACTTGCCAAGATTGGCACGTGCTGTGAAAGCGGACTGTCAAACCTGACAGCACAGAACTGACAGGCAATGGCAATAAACAATCAGCCAATGCCAACATTTTCGACATGGATTCCATCAATGTTAACAATCATTGTTACATCATAATCATTGTACAATCGAAATGAATAACAGTTGTTAGCAGATATACTAATCCGTCATAGCCCTTGTCCCTTAGCTATGAGTTGAATGAGATGCCAAGTGTTGAGTCGTAGCGATGGAGTCGCCGTCACTCAGTCGCGTGCCGCAATCCGTTTAGCACCGACATGCTTGTATTTTGTTTGGAGGAGTGACTGACTGCGACTCTAGCTTGCCTTACCAGGACCCCCGCTAAACTGTGAACCGAGAGAGACCCTTGTTCTCCCGAATCCAAGCCCGGGTAAAAAGGATGACCCTTGAGACCCCAGATCCCCGCCGCGCACATATCAGATAGGTCGGTGGCGAACGAAGACCGGTGTTGTTGTTGTTGTATTATGTTCATCTCTTAGTCCTCACTCCATTAAACAGTGAAGATTAAATTTAATGAAATAACAAAACAGTTTATAATTTATCTAACTATAATTTTTGGCCGTATTGAGGCGGCCTAGAATTCCCCTGATTCTAGTCTGGCAGAACAGGGTGTCGTAAGAGGCGACAGAAGCCAGCCTGCTTGGTGGTAG
>DWPT01007581.1:0-10711 GCA_018251895.1 Agathymus mariae mariae | reverse complement strand
AGATATATATATATATAAATATAAATAACATTTGTCCATACAGCTGTTGAACGAACATCGCAATGACGGGTGAAATCTTTACATGGCTCGGAACGGAGTGGGGAACACAAACGCTGCCATGCAACACCTGCACGGGACGTAGAATTATTCTTCAACAACACAGATAGATAGATACAAAAGCATGGCGCCCAATAAGCTTCTACCGGAAGTAAAAAAAAAAATTGCCGATACCAATATTCACAGCACTGTCGACTGATATAATGCTACATATAAATGGTGGGCCGATACCAAGACCATTACGTCCTTTTACGTCCCTTCCCCGTCACCGACCACTCCAAGTGCACTTCTCCGTGTGCTACGTCTCCTACTTAATAATACTCCTCCCGTCGTCAATTACTTTTATCAGATTATTCTCAGTATCGAGGGCATAAACATTTTAACTAACGTAATTAACGTTGTACGTTAACGTCGTGTGAAATGCGACTACAGCGTTCAACGTGAGCACTCTGTCAAATTATAAATACCGCACCGCACGCGAGGTGTTTATATTATATTTATTAATAATTTAATAATTTTGTATCGTACATAAATAAAGTCATAAACTCAGCGAAAGGCTTATTTGTAAATTAAACACGACAACGTAATTTTACAAGTAACGGCTGACCTTCCGTCGCATAAACTCGGGTTTGAGCACGTATCCGCAGCGGCGGTTGTACTCGAAGGAGCCGAGGTTGAGCTGCATGGCGAGATCCAACGTCTGGTAGTTGAGCGCCACCAGCTGGCATCCCGCGTTCCAGAACACCTGCAGACACAACAATTTATACAACCGTTTCTAACCCACTGTCGGACTCTGCTCATATTGTGAGAGGTGGAAGTGCACTACATCACATAAATGAAAATTATCAAAGTTCTCACGCATTTAAAAATTCTAGGAATGCAGGTTGAAGGAATGTTTTCCTTCATAGAAGCACAATATAATTAATTAATTTCTAATATACAGATAACTTTCATTTATCACATCCACGCAACACACACCACCATCATGGTTTACACTTAGTAACAACGAATGTTGCCTTAATGGTGCACAGCAGGATTTCTAAAAAATTTTTAAAAATTTAAAATTAAATATTTGTACCATACGATTTGTGTTCAGTTTGCTTTCGACTAAAACAGACAGAAGTAAGATTAAACAATGAAGCTGTAGTAAAAATTATATCGATACATATATCGATGTAAGCTATAAGATTTATATAAAATATAAGTTTATTAAAATTAAAAATTAAGAAATAATTTTCACTTTTTTGTCCAAAAGTTGAAAAATGAAATCAGTACATGTTTAGAAAAAATCTTAAAACATAATTAAATTAACCAACCGTTAAGACTTAAACTAGATGACAACCAAGTAATAACATTTTACACGGGAAATATGACATGCAGGTGTCTGCAGAATACAACGTTGCACTCAAGCTCACAATAACAAGTTAATCTCATAAAATATCAACGATATGTCGTCATACATACACCAGTACAGTAAATGATACTATCGCGGCACGTCATTGACGTACGTCACGTACGTGCACGCGCGTGCGTACACGTACAACTTTATCTTTTTCAAATATCGTGCGGGGAACCCCATTAGTCAAAATCCAACTTGCACTTCGCCGTTTTTTTATTACCTTTGTCGCACACCCACGCGGCAGTAACACTTTTAAATGGGCGTACATAATAAATGTCGTATGCAGCAGTTGTCGGGGACGTCCGTTAAACGAACTTGTTAATCTACGTGTCGACCGTTAACCTCGAACACGAACGGCGAACGTTTTTTGAACGACTAATGTCCGATCGTACTTTTGATTTTCAAATTCCAAAACATAATATTTCTGTGTATTGGGGGTATAGGAAACATTTGGAACGTTACCACAATATCGATATGCGGCCGACCGCAACGACAACTAGAGACAATAAATGTACTGACTGACGGTTTGACATTGTGAACAGAAAGGTCCGATTTAAAATAAGTGGACGTTCATTATCATTAACATTATAATTACTATGTTGAAAATACTATTATAAAATATTTGAAAATAGTATATGAGTCACACCTGAGATGTAATCACTTAAGTATAAATTTGCAAATTTTTTAAATGTCACATTACGCGCCATTGTGTTGCATGGAATATAGACAAAATCTTCGCCGTCTTAACGTTTTGGAGCGCAAATCGTTCGAGAATTGTTATTCAATATTGATATACAACATTCATTTGATACATGTAGTATTAAGGAACTTACAGATTGTGATATGTAATATTTAGGTACTCGCAACCTACGTATATTTTCCCGACCCAAGTAATTTATTTGGCTGTTACAATAAAAAAACAATAGAATTATAAACAGCAATTACCTCAACCGCACATAAATCTCGTCTCTACATCACTATCATACATCTATCTCATGAATTAAAGGACCCCATTCTTCACCTTCAATGACCCCAACTCCAAATGTAACATGTACTAGACATTTGACCACGGCCTGTTGAAGCGTTGTCGTCCGCTCACGTTTAAACCACGGAACTCGAACACGAGATTTAAAGCAGGTAAATGTCGGCTTATTTCACTAGTCAACGAGCGGGTCGTGACAGGCGTCGCGCACATGTAACACCCAAAAAAAAAATTTTGCACATCTAGGTTATCGGTACCATAAGCATCTGCCCCGACCGAAAGTCGAACCCGGGACCTCTCGCTCGGTAGGCAGGGACACTACCAACTGGACTTTGGGATCGTCAACGTTATCACCATGTTATGAATTCAAAACACATTCAAGCGCGCTATAGGGTCACCTGCGGCATGAAGTTGGACGAGTCGAAGCGCGTGCCCGCGGGGTACACCCGCGACAGCTGATGCTTGTTGTAGTTGACGAACTCGATGGGCCGCTCCTTCAGCAGCGTGGTGGCTTGCTTCTCGTCGAACGACGACATCTCGTAGAAACGATTCTTTTCTGAAAATTTACACGATCTTACGTTGAAATCTGTTTACGGATCAATAAAATTAGTACGAAATAAACCAACGCGCAAGTGCCGCGTGTGTGGTCTTTCTCAGTGAACATTTACATTTACAACTAACAACTTATATCTATTCCTTCTTTTTCTTATATTCCAGTGCGAATACCGATGACTCGTAGCTCGGAACGCATTCGGCTCAAAGGACCGAAAGTCTATAGAATTAAGGTATCGTTTGGAATGCGTTTGACTCGATAGGATTCTTGTAAGATTTTTGTTTAACTTGGCGACTGACACTTTACATACATAGAAAGAATCAAGTCAAGCGAGAAGATATGAATGCAGAAAGGTGCGTAAAGTAAGTAACGAATATATTCCAAATTTATTCAGATAAACACTACTACGACTACTACAAAGTCCGACCACAGACATTGAAATTATTTGAAGATATTAATAAATAAGAAATGCCAAATCGCGACAAGTATAAAAACAACGCTACACATTGACCAATTCGACCCAAACTTATCTGTTCGGTTAAAACAAATTTAACATCGTAATAAATCAAACCACACGAATGTGCCGAGCAAAGTAACTAGAACATTGTTCGTTCTCAGCGTTATCATACGAGATAAAAGAGAATGAAGTACAAACTTTCAGCGTTCTCAAACGAGCTGAAGTGCACCGGCTGCACGTAGTTGACGAGCGCGGATATCTCGGCGGCGGCGTGCGTCTCGTGCGCGGCCCGCCCCTCGCCCGCCGCCGCGCGCTCCTCGCCGGCCCCCTCCTCCTCCGAGGACGACTCCGACTCGGACGACTCGGACGACTCCTTCGAGTTGTCACCTAGCTGCAACGACGTTATAGTCCACATTGATGTGTACCGACGGCGGCATATGGTAATCTTGACATACTCAATATAACCATAAGTGAGTAGTGAGCGAATGCTTAGTCTATGACTGTAGAATGAATCCCTTCTGTAAGAATAAAGTTTCTTGTCGCCTTTTCTTCCGGGACCATACACGGTGGGTATTTGTTGAAGCGACGGTATAGTTTGATTTTTAAAAAGTTTGTAAAAAACAACTTTGAATAAATTTCATTTCATGTTATTTGACTGTGTATAAACTCGTGCGTAATATATAAAGCGCTACGCAAACAGGCACCATAGAGTAACGTGTGGGACACTGGCAAGCGTGAACATTGTTTTTATTATAAATATAATTACACTGAAATCAACAACTGCCCCCCCTTGTAGCTTTAAATACGTTTTGTAGTGTCTGACGTGTAAACGAAGTAAAGCAATAGACCCCCTTGGATGTCATTACTGCCCTCTGTTTCTGAGACATTCTCGTCTCGTATTGACAGGAGGTCCTCTATCCTGCATGACGTGTCACGACACGAGCCTCTGTTGCAGCTCATATTGTTATCGACTTACAGATCCCGGCGCAACCTCGCCGTTCCCCTGAGCCACCGTCTCTATTCTATTTTCGTTCTCCTCGGAGGTAGCGCTCTCCTCCTTCTTGTGATGGTGGTGATGTTTCTTCTTGTTCTTAATGATGATCTTGTTGCGAAGGAGCGACGGCGGCGGTAATTCCCCTCCTGTTACAAATTATATTCTGCATTAATCACGTGCTATTATTGTGCTTTCATTACCCATTAACAAACAGAAAGATGCTGAACGGATTGTACCATATTTCAGACATTTTTCTTTCATTATAAGTCAATGCTCGCCAACACCACCAGCCGATAGTAAATGGCGATGTAATGTATGATGTCAATTCTACGTTATGTAAAGGTAATTAATTTAAATAATAACATTACATAACGCTTACATTATTACGACAACGGATTATGCCTTATTTCAAAGTACTGTTGTTATTTTCTCAAAGGGCGTTTCAAAGATGTTGGTTCGAACCGGATTTATTGAATCGCAAACAATTTTGATTACCAAAAAAACTCTGCAAAACTCATAAAACAAGTGGCATTAAAACGGCTACAATTTATAGGCATTACAAACGACTTAAGGCGTTTCTACTGAGGTTATATTAATAAAAAATCCCAGGAAATGGACCTTTTCCCGTG
Organism: Agathymus mariae mariae; assembly: GCA_018251895.1. Lineage (NCBI taxonomy): Eukaryota > Metazoa > Arthropoda > Insecta > Lepidoptera > Hesperiidae > Agathymus > Agathymus mariae. Next base: position 5,640 of record DWPT01007581.1, on the reverse strand, counting down.
GAATATAAATAAAAGTTAGTGTGGTCGAGATGGTAGTATTAATTTTTTTTATTGAATTAAGTTGTAACGCGTCAGTTTTCTAAAGCGAGAAGGTTTACTGGTATATAATAAATACTCTCCATACGTTACCATAAAAGAGACAAAAAAACATCAGTGTTCATGTTATGCTCGCGTGAGCAAACCCTTCAGCAGAAAATGTGGCTCTGAACATACCTTATACTAACACTACAATCGATCTGTAGACAGTCACTACACATGATATAAAGCATTCAATTGTCCTTTGGTAGTGCTAAAAGTTTTACTCGAAAAACTTCCCATTGAATGCTCGTGCATTCGAATCGTATTGCCGCTCAAATTTTTGTACAAATTTAACTCGTAAGCCCGATTCCTTACTTGAGTTACCATTGACCATATTGATAGCTTCGATGCCAATTCTTAGACGTGGGATAACTTTAAACGTAGCGTCTCACCTGATGAAACTTACGACACGTTTTGGTCTTGCAGACCCATTTTGACGTTCGACTTGTATAAAATTTAAACGAGCCGTTTGCCGACTAGTAATTTAAAAAGCAATACATAACCGGGTTGTAACGTAACCTCAAAAAGTCGATCACCGATCATCCCAAATTCTTAGTGAATTGAGCTTGTGTATTTGACCGTAACACTCCTCAGCACGCCCATCAACAGTCCGTCCCGTCGGCTATGTGCACGTCGTAAGTTATCAGTTTCTTGACCTTAGTCCAAGGTAAACTAACCAATCAGGTCAAAAGTGATTCGGACTCCCTACAGTTACGTTACGTTCATATAAATGTGTCTCTATATGTGTTTGTATGAAAAAAAAAAATGTGTTCAATTGTCCTAAAAATATTTTCCAATCCATAATATATTTTAGATAATTCAATTATTTGGATATTCCAGAAGAATATTAAATACGCGATCTTCGTATATCAACACAGTTCATTTTTTTATTTTCAATTATTTACATTTTAATAATTGTATTCATGAACGAAGTTGATTTGGACAAATATTAATAATAATAATTCATTAAACTACTTATAAATAGCCACATTTCATTGCATTGCATAGAATTCAACATTTGTCGCTTGAGACTTAAACTATGATCAAGTCTGTATGTGAATACGTGCGTTACTTCATTTTTTTTTTATTTCAACTTCATGATATATAGTAAATTGTAGTAGAAAATACTATGGCAAACAAATCTGTTTATCAACAGACACGAGTATTAAACTATAAGAGTTAGTAGTTTTATCGGATTTACGGACTCCTATAACGTAAACAAGTTACAACATTCATAATAAGCGCGGGCTCCACGTCGCATTCATTTGTCTGCTCGTTTGTGTTTTAGGGTCAAGAGGTCAACACGTCCAAGTTCGTATAACAGATGCATCTGTACTATGTCTGTGTTAACTTTATTTGCCGCACCTTGCAGTCGGCCGCTAATAGATCGAAGCGAACATAGTGCAATATTAGGTAGGTATAATTGATCAATTCCCAATTATTTTCATTTCCAATGCGAATAAATAATAACTGTAAAAAACGCTCAAGTCAGACTGTTCTATTTACTTAGAAACATACGTCATCCATACGCAAACAAACCTATAAACTTGTCTCAACCGAAGTATAAATCCGGACCCTTGAGCTAGAGAGCGTCTCTATCTATCGACAGGCTAATGAGTATTAAGCGCTTGCATCACAGATTGTCAGTCGATTGATCGCAGGCCAACGTAAACACACCGGCGGGACTTCAAAACGATTTGCGAGTTAATATACATAAGTATTCTATTGGCAGCCAAAAGTACTGTGGCAATTTGGAAATCGCGTGTCAAGGTCTATCGTCAAATCAACCATATTTCATTCATACCAGCATACTACATATTCTTACGAAACTCAAAATACACAATCAATTAGTTATAAATCGGCAGAGGTCATCCGTATTCGAAGTCTCCACGATCTCGTGATACCGCAACACAGTTACAACCATTTATGTTGCTAAACAGTTCAATTTAAAAGTTGATAGTCTCGAATGTTAGTTATTTGTGATGTCTTGTTCATGCCACAAAACACACTCACATTGAGAAAACAGGTGGCGATAACACCATAAAAATACTGATTACTTGCTGCATGCAGCACACAACAAAATTGCTCCTTAGACGCTTAGATGTTGCTAGGATACTCATACAATAATTACAGGTGGACTATAAACCCCAAACGACCACTTGCATGATATAAATTCAAGAGCAGGAAACAGAAATAGAAACCGACGGAAATGTTAAGTAACCTATTTTATATATTACTTATTTAAAATAGTCTATGATGGGTACTCACAATTTTCATATTTAATAACTAATAAATATATTTCCATCGCGCTCCAATACATATTTGCAAATTTATAGAATGGATTGGTTTAAATAAATAAAAAAACCGTAAGTATTACTGACATTCAAAACGTATGTCAGCGGTGCTGTACGTTTAAAATAATGCCTTAAAAAGTGCATCATCTACCTACAACTTGTTTATAATTAGAGAGTGGGACAAAAATCAATCGTGGCAGCTAATGGTAAGCGATCGTTGTCACTTATGTTATTATTACAATTGTCATCAGTGCTGCGTCAGTCTTAGGGTGAGCTCCTGTTACGAATACATTTTTATTTAAAAGTCTCGTGTTATAGCGCTCAAAGAATATACTTCAGACTATTTCCATAGTTTGCGTGCACGTGACGAAGAGAATCATGAAAATATCATGGACCGTGAAGGATATCCACGAATGTAAGTAGCGAGACGATGGAAGGCTGACACGGGAGCCTATGGTCTGCCTAAGGCGCATAGGTTCCAACGTGACCATAATTAGGGACTCGTTGACAATTGAGATCATATTTAGTCTTCGCGGCCATTGAACTCGACTAACCTTTAATAAAAAATGTATTCTCTAGGCTATACTCACAAGCCGATAGAGGAGTGCATGTGGTTAACAAATTCTTTATTTAAAATCTTAAATTAATTTATCCAATCACTATGCATTACGTTGCCTATTGAATTATAATTCTACAGCTGTTTCAACACCAAAGCATATCAGATCTCCGAAGGACTACCACACGCGTGCAGTCAAATTATGGTATTATAATATGAAAAAAAACAAAAAAATATCGCACGTTCCAAATGAAGCATCGTTAGTGGTAAATTGTTCTGTCTGCAATATGTACTGAATATAAATGGTATCCACGCAATGAGACAATCTTGTTATGCCATTGTGACTGGGGATATACATTATTTTATAAATAATACGCGTTCACAATGAATGAGTATTTATTATTTTTAAAACTACAATATACCGAGCTAAAGGATAACTAGGTATAGCAACACGATGAAATACCATAAAGCACAATTTCCATGCGCATAATACTCGAATGTAAATTTTAATTATATGATAAATGGATAGCAACTGGTCTTTACATAAATGTTTATAAACGTATGCGTACTTAATAAGCAGATTTATTGCTCAGAAGTTTTCTGTAAATTTAGATTTATGGCGTTGAAATGTGCGATAGATGCCATCACAGTCCATATGATCCCACTTCTAATAATTCAAAAAACGCAAAATTAGTAAAACAATTTTCGAATATTTAGACAAGCCTAAGTAATATTTTAGTAGAGTTTATTAGCTAAGTTAGGTACATATTACTGGTATTATAATAGGGGTGGGGGAGGGGGGGAAGGCTAGTTTCAAAATAAACCCTTTCGTTATTTGGATGGCACGTAACATCGAATATTCTAACTGTCATCGTCAAATAGCATTCGTTTAGCCCTTTAGAAGGTTCTCAGGCGACATAGTTTAGTAGTTTTCGCCTAAAAACTTTTACGGACTTGGCAGAATTCAGTTAATCAAACCCGACCACAAGATGTAGCAAGCAAACAACTATAGATCTGTTGAACGCAACGTAATATTATTGTCATAAAATCTCGACCCAGAAAATTGTTCACCAATTTAGATAATGACGCCATCGCACTTACCAGGCTCCAACTGATGGGAGTCCAATGGCTTATCGAGCAGCATCTCCCCGAATATATCCCTGCAGTAGTTGGCTATCTTGGCCTGCTGCCGCGGGTTGCAGTGGTTCTCGAAGCTAAGGATGACGGGGTATTCGGACGTCTTGAAGGCGCTCTCCGCGATCGCCTCCAGCACTTCCCTGGCATTGATCTCCGGAACGAAAGTGTACCCGTGGACGATCACCGGCTCCTCGGTACGGCCGTTCCAGAAGTCCAACTCCACGCATCTGGTGACAGGAACGATTACAGGAAAGTTACGGGTGTATGGGAGGAGTTTACACGTCAAACAAAATTGTATCAATTATAAGGTTTTTCCAACGATTTTAAGCGCATAAAAAGAAAATATTTCATAAAGAAAAGTTCCTTCCTTCCAGAGATATCGATCTTACCATTTTTCTGCTGCTCTTGTTGCCTGTACCGAGCAGCAACTATCAATGCGCTCTTATCTTGTCACAAAAACAAACTATATGTTATCCAAAAGAAAATATTACTCCCGAACAGCGATAACAGTATTTAATCCGTTGGCGAACATCTCAAGGATTCTGTGTTGCTCGTTGTCGTAAGAACGTATTTCGGTTAAAAACATTGCCAAGTAAAATCACGACAAATCGTGAAAAGTAACGACATAACAATAAACTAATAATGCCTATAAAAATAAAACAAAAATATAAAGTAACACATAAATAAATATTAATAAAAGTTGACACACTCACACGCCCGAACTAGCATTGCCCGTGCTACGGGCGGCATGGACGTACACACATAAACACCCATCACCAGAGAACAAACATTACGTTGGGTACTTGAACGCAGCCCTCTGTGTCAATGTTCCTACTGGCATCTTTTGATGCGACTATATGGAGTTGAGACATATATAAACGTTATTTAATTTACTAATATGTACAACACACGTATCTTGTACATAAGCATTTTATTTGTCACAATTCAATATTTTGACATTATATTTTTTTAGACAATTATCTATCACGTAAATGTCTACGCCGGTCGGGAATCTAACCTGGGAACCATCGATCTGTAAGTGGAGTCACTACCAACTGGGCAAATGTCGTAAGGAATATTTAATTAAAAAAAACACACTGCAGTACAATAATATAAATAGAAAAACACATCAGTTTCTCGATTGTAAAAGCGTGCTAGTATGTATCAATCATACTTTTTGCTCAGTTCAATAACAAGTTTAAGTTATATTACTTACTAGAGGCCCCCCAGGCCTTCGTCTGGGTGAATAATTAATTATATATAGACTGTCGTCTGCGCAATCACGTGTTCTCACTACATACCAAGCCTTTATTGAGTTATAACAGGACTTACTGACAAACAGACAGCGAGACAGACAAAATTTCAAAATCGTCAGATTGATGTCAGTGACTCACTGACGTAAAACTAATACACAGAACATTCAGAAACATAGTACACATATATATATATATATATTAGAGACCAACATTAACGATGTCTATACTATTATTATAAAGGGAAAGTGCAAATTTTCTGAGTTTGTGTGCATGTTTGTGCGGCGGGTAATCTGCGTAATCTGGTAACACGGCACCTATC
>DWPT01007580.1:0-10712 GCA_018251895.1 Agathymus mariae mariae | reverse complement strand
AAATCCTCATTATTTTAATAACTTTTATTCATAAGATATTATTATGAAATTAGCATAACATATGCTTATAATATAAATAATATTTAAATGACTCTACATAATTAACACATTGTTTATAAACGGAATATAATTTTTTAATTTTAATTTTATTTATTTTGCAATAAAAAAAAGCTATTTAAAAAATCTGACCTTAACAATAAATGCAATTAAATTACTTATTTTGATAATGGATTTGTACTGAAATAAATAAATTATCTAAAAAAAAAACAGCTTAAACAGGAGTTGTGAACAGTGAATTTGAACAGTGTGACTTCCTTCCTCCTGTTGCCTTAAATGGCTCGTGGTATTCACCATACAATGATGCCAATACTAGATTGGACGTATTTATTCATTTAAAATATCTGTATCTGTTTCAGTTGTTATCTCTCTTTTAAACAATATTGTTAACAGTAGTAGATATTTGACTGTACCATAAAATTATATCACTTATAATTATCATTTAAACACATTAAAGTTTTATTCTTGTAGTGTTTAGTTCAGTTGCTGACAAATTTCGAAACCTATAATAGATAATACTATAAAAATTTAGTGGAACTATGTTGCTTTAATTAATGTAACAAATAAAAGTTATAGAGTTAATAGAATATATGTACATGAAATTCGCGTCTCAGTGTGATATCATATACACCAATTTGCGGTTTGCTATTCATTTTACGTTTTCAAATTATTCAAGGGAGACTCTAGAGATATATTCGGATATAGTTAGAGCTGCATATCGTGATTTTTAAATTTATTTGCCGGCTACGTACGATTTTTAAAATAGTGGAATTCATGATTATCATGACAAATATATAGTTTACTAACTTTAAAAGTTATTGCAATTTGAAAGAAATTTAACTACGTCAATAGCGGTGTAATAATACAAATCTTCTACCTTCCTTAAACAAAACCTTGAATATGTGTAACCGCGTGAAAAACATACTTGGTACAATTTGAAGTTATTTTCACGTGCCTACGAGATGTATCTACATTTTTACAATGTAGATTGTTTTATTTAATAATATGGTCTTAAGCCATTGTACACTATAGATACTTACAGCCGACAAATTCCGTTTAAAATAGTCTTGAAGATCGAGATTATTAGTATTCTAAATCCACACTTTAGGGGCCAAAATCTAATATTACTACAAGAAATATTTCTCTCAATTTGCCTTTTTATTATTAAGAAAATAAACTCACCAAGCACACCTAACCTAAAGTTGATAGTGACTACAATGATATTTCCGTGCGCTGCGAGAGTCGTGCCATCGTACGCGTTTCCCGAACTCCATTCGTAAGACTCGCCATGAACGAACACCAGACAAGGCAGCCCCGCCTGTTCATTTTCACCTTCGTCACCATGTAAAAATAATATCTCAAGTAAGGACTAAAGTTATGTTATTTTATATATATATTTAAAGTTATATATATATTATATAAAGTTATATTATTCGCAATACTTAGTACGTTCTTAGGGAAATAAAAGAAACCCTATATTAAGGATTAAGAAGAAATCTCTAGATGCTACATTATAAGGAGTATATATTATATTTACAGATTATGAAATATTAAAACTGAACTTATACTTAAATACTTTTCACTGATCTATGTATAATGTGTTTATCAGATTTGTACCAACCGCATACATTTTGAATATATTAATATTTAAAACTGCTTGAGATTATATCATTTTATATTCTGAGTACATAAGATGATTAAACTTTTACCAATTCATACATCTAGCACATATAAGAGGTCTGAATTCCTATGGAAATAGGAAATCTTTTGAAAATCGGATTCTTCTTCTTACTTCATTCTGGAGTACCATTTTGACGATAAAAACTACCCCAGCCTCACTTCCGCACTGCTTGCAGGGGGCTAACTGCACTGCAATGCACTACGGAATTGAGACCTCGGAAGCTATTCCATTTTTCTTGTATCTTCAATTATAGATCGACTTCTTCTTTTTTCATTTCTTTTTCTTATTCCTCAATTTCCTTACTAATATACGTCATACTTCTTTATTGCTAAACTAAACTGAATTTAATTCCTTTCCCGCGAAAGCTGTGCGACTCAGGAATGCTTTGAGAAAACAAATTGAACATTCCATCATTCGAACATCAAGTTCGATCTTACTATCGATCACTTGATTGAAATCCGTGAGATGTTATTATTACCTATTCTTACTTTTCATCGTTTTGTATATTTATTAACATTATTTTACTTTATTTTATTAATTATGCTTATCAACACTTGTTACATTATTAAGAAATCATTGGTACAACATGAACTATACTATAAGTTTAATGAACAATCACTTACATGTTAACATTAGATGTAGTGAACATTATATCTAACTAATTAAGAAATATACTTATAATAAATTATTATAGTTAACAATATAACAATAATAAATAAATAAAAAAAATTCGCACCTGCACTAGGGTTCGCTATATTACGAGAGGCATACACACACATATTAGACATAATAACAAATATCCTTAACCCGAGAATAAAAATTTACTTGGCAAATAAATGTCTGCCCCGGTTGCTAATCGAACCCGGGGCTCCTCGCTCGGCAAGCACAGTTATTACAAACTGAGCTACGGAGTCGTCAAAATAATAACAAGATTATAAGATACCGAATCTTTACGTAGAACATTTTTTTGGACTATAAACATTTTTATGAACTTCTAACTAATTAAGATATATACTTATAATAAATTATTATAGTTGTTATAACAATAATAAATAAATAGAAATAAAATCGAATTTTACGAATTGAAAAAATTTGGAAATTTTAACAAATAAGACACTAACGAAACTGAACTGATTTAAATATTTCTTGGCAAATTTGAAACTCATGCTAGGAATATGGATTATAATTTTTTTAACGAAGCGAGGGTTGGTTGAAATATAATAAAAAATAACCTTTTTGTTGAGTGAAAACTTACTCGATTAACAAATATTTAATTTCATTTGAGATTTTCTTGAGTAAATTATCTCAAAACCGATGAAGCTTAAATAAGAATAAATAAAATTTTCCGTAGGCGAACCAATAAAACAAGGATTTTATATTTATATAAAGGGTTAACGAATATGACAATATGGTTAAAATACAGTTAGTTAAATTTGATAAAATTTATCAGCAGTTAATATCCTAAATTGTACGTAAGTAATACTTCGAATAAAAAACAATAAAACAAAAAATATAAATAATATTGTACTGACAATATATTTTTAATTATTTTAATCTTAACATGCAAACCGCTCTCATTTCGCTACAGAAAAACTACGAATTACACTTAGATATCGGCACTTGCATTGTTTTAGGACTGGGTATTTCTCGTTCCGTGAATTAGAAATGTATAACTTTTTCATTTATGGACGGATTGCAATGAAACAAACTTTAAATAATAAGTGATACTTACTGCAATATGAAATGAAAACCAAAAGGTTAAGCTGTTTCTGAGATTAGCGTGCACAAACGCTCAAACTGACAAAAATTCTTACAACTATTATTTTGAGTTCTACTGCATTAATAAAGACCTCTAATAATAGTTTTACTCGTATATCCTTTATGTACACAAAGCGATAACTTAAAATCAGCTTAATCAACTTAAAATCAGTTAGAATGTTTTTTAAACCTTTCTTTTCACCAACACAATTGTTACCTAGTTTAATTGGGCATTCATAGCTCGAAATATTTGCAGTGGACTAATGTAGCCAGATCACAGAGATGTGGCGTTGTATATTTAAAGAGCGGTTTATTTAATGGACAGTGAATTAGCGGTGAAATGGTATGAATAAATTATGAATAAGCTCCTGGCAAGGATTAACGGGTACCACGAGACCTCGCCGCGAATCGCCATTGTAGCAGACAAACGCCCCATTATGATGTTATTGTTTCATTCAGGCCATCAAATGCTGCCGTAATAATAAAATCAATTTGTACAGGATTCAGTTCGGCGTATTACGGATTGCATACTGGTGGTGTAAGTATACGAGTAGACATAGTTATCATTTTACTGTAACTAGCCTTGATATTAAGCCAAACCAAACGCTAACAGTGCTACATTATGAACTTTTAAAAGTTAACAATATTCTAAATAAGGAATTATATACTAATGTGAACATTTTTAATTAATAAGAAAGCCTATGCCTATATACGTATATTTAATTTACTTAATTTATTATATTATGTAGAGATTTTTCTTATCAGTCAGAAAAAAAATGTACTACTAAACCCTGTAAACGTAACATTACTCTACTTTTTAACATAAATAATTCAATAATGTGACACTAATTATTATGCATTACATTACTAATAAAAATAAAAAAACAGAACTGTCTACAGAGCAACGTTTTGTAAGTTGATTATCCTGTGCAAACTTTTCTTGAGCATTATGTTGCTTTTTTAACCTTTATAAAAATGTTTTGTGTTTACTTCCATATTTCATTATAATCTACTGCTGTTAAATGTCAAACGATTTTTTCATATAATCTTCTTAATGGGGTCGATAGGTACCACCATTGGGGATTACTAATCAACTGCCTTACTTTAATTGAACTGCAACTAGCAGTTACTTACTTTATCGAACTAATTATTATTACTTAATTTATCGAACCCGTGTTGTATTATATTGACCTGTAATGACGCTACCTACACAACTCAATGATACAAATCAAACTTTCTAAATGTAATCCTCAAAAGTAAAATTATTACTTACAATAATACAAGCGTCAAATTTAAAATCTTAAATTTTACGATAACTACGACAATTCAACAAAATTCTTACCGCCAACTGGGACATACAGGTTGACATAAAGACAGTCTTCACTCTGGTTGGTTAGCAGAGGCAGAAGGAGCTCGAGTTGGCGGATCCGAGCCCTTGGATGTGTCAACAGGGCGTCCTCCCACGGCGTGGCTTTCGGTGGCGCCTGCGGACACGCCGGTCCTGGAGTATCCGCCAACCGTGGCATCCGCCACTGCGATGGCGTTACCGGCGGCATGTACCTGATACACACATAAGAGTCATAGTATAATTGTTTATTATAACATTTTATTACTATTTAATATAAATTGCAAGGTAACATGCGTACCTGAGACTTCCTAGAGGCGGCGTAGCGTAAGGCACACCGAGATAGGCTTCGACTTGAGGATGGGAATGGACGACGATGCCCCGCAGCGGACCGTACTTGGTACGCACGACACGAGTGCTGTACTTGTGAGTGGACAGTGCAGCTGCGCAGCAGACGAGCCACGCGTATAGCGCGGCGCGAGCCGCTCGCATCACGCGCGCGGCGCCGGAGCGGGCGCGGGTGACGCGCCACACGCTCCGCGCATCACGCGGCCCGCCGCGCTGCGCTCGCGCTCCGCCGCCGCCACCGCTCGCTCATCCCGATACACGTTTTACGCGCGCTCGCGGCCACTGCCGTTGTAAATGTTCATGAGCAACAACTGCTTTTAACAAATGCACTGCACATGCTGAACTCTGTCAATTGACACTTTTATTGTATTTTTCTAATAACATTCCTCACTGGTTCTATCTACTCCAGTGTTAGTCCTCAGAGAGCTCACTACGCCGGTGCACAAAATGTATACAAAATAGCATAATTCAAAAGAGTGGTCATGATAGTATTCATGTTAATGAATTTACTGGTATTATGAAATTATTGGACATTTTTTTAAATAGAATTGTAATGCTTGACAAAAATCTCACCTGATCGTAGGTGGTGATGAAGTCTAAGAAATTAACCGCATTAAATTCTAAAAGCCTATTATTACATTGTTTGTAATTACGGTCAATCCGACTATTAAAAGTTTATATATCCTTCAAATACTTCTTAATAAGTCTTAAAACACTTACGGGTTTCTAAAGAAAACAAGTGACACTAATTGATTAATGTGTCTTGCAAATCGCGAATACGCTCATAAAATATTGTCAATACGAGACTCCTACCTTACACCCGATGCGCCTGACGGTATATTTGATTTGTTGCTCACTAACTCGATCGAGTCACTGAGACGTGAACTACTTAATAATAACTTTAAATCTCTGTAATAAATTATATCAAATCGAAACAATGCTACGTACCCAAATCATGCTTTTGCAGTCGTGCAAATTTGTTCAAATTGAGAAACCATTTGTTCAACCTGCAACAAATATACATTATTTGTTAGAGATAAAAATTAAATAACTTAAAAATATGTTTCGATATACAATGTGGTAAAAGATTCTGATGTAAATTTCCATAACAATTTCCATTTTAATCAAATATCAGATTTGTAAGCTCGACGTTGGACAATGGAGTAGGTAACGGGAAATGTTTACCTTAACAGACCTAACCCGACGTTCATATAATTTAATGAAAGACAAACACGACAACAACATCGCAATATAAAACAAAATTTTCATTGTGAGCTTGAAGAAAACTGCCTACGAAATTTACAAGTTCTATAATTCCTCCCGATTACAGACTCAACATCTTTCTGAAGAAACTTAATGGATTTGGGTCACCGAGTAACGACTTCATACCAATCTTAATATTAATCAATGAATTTTCAACGATTTATAGCTCGTCAATAATAAAGTATTGTACAAAGTTTCGTTGTTCAATTTCATAATCGCCGTCTATATTATATGCTCTCTAATGCTTTTTGCTATATAGTAACGTGGAAGAATAATACGTTGTAACCAACCATTTTGCTTCGTGTACAATAAATAGTGAAGAAAATTGAAACGCCTTTTCGACACAGTAAATGATATCAGTACAGTGAAGAAACTTGGACGAAAATACATATCGAATACAATCATTTAAAATACCCAACTGCATATTGAACTCCAGCATACTGCGGAAAATTCTGCGGTACATTAATATTCCGACGTTTTTACTGTAATAACATTGTTCTCGTTATTCTACATGTTATTCCTGACTTATTTTGTAATATTATTACTCAAGTAAAAACACTAAGGTCACCACGACCGATACGAATCGCATTCCCCACGCAATAAACGTCATAAACGCTACTATAACCTTTTTTTATGTTTCTCTGTTTTCGTAATCTAATTATTTATTTCATTATGTTTGTTAGGTAGGCCACTATTTCATTTAAGATTTACTCCCAACATGGAGCAACGTTTACTTTATTTACTGTTTACGCACTAACATAGAATTATATGGATAATAAAGCAACAATGACTGCCGGCCTGCACTTGGCTAACGTGGCAGACTATGGCCTCAGCCCCCTCTCATTGTGGAAGGAGACCCGAGCTCACGCAGTGGGATTATATAGCTCGTAATGATGATGTTCACCGATGATTCTAATGCACAACTAACCTTGTAATAGTTTAAAATATTATGGTTGTTCAAATTTGTTAAAGAGCTTTTCGCTAGAAACTTCTTATATTCTAGTTTATTTTCAAAACTTGTAACCAAAAACCGAAGCCCTGTACAAAGTTTTTAATAAATTTCAATCACCAAATTAATTTAATGAAGAATTAAATTCCTTTTGCAGGGTGAATTCCGATGCCCCTAAAAATACAACCGACGTTAGCTTGAAATATAACTCGGCTGAAATGATTCAAGTCCGTTCATATTTTCTTTGTAATTTGGTCCAGACAGCTACGAAAACCGCACAGGGTTTTCTGTTAACAAATGGATGTAATTAAAAAGGTTTACAGTAAATTATTTTGTTTTAATAACAACGCGGTATTATTAATTATAAACGATTATCCTAATTTTAACAGCAAGCTATTCGAATCGACGATTTTGTTAGAAGTGTATAAAATGTTTGACGTAAATTTTAAATGTATTTTTAATTCACACTTAAATTAAAATTTACTTGATAAGTAAGGTTAAAGTTACAATTAATAATAGGATGGAGTATTTTCATTAGAATGTAATTGATAAATCATACGCTGCTAATAAAGGTGTTATTATTTTTAAAGTAGATATTGTGAAATATTCGAAAGTGCTATAAACTACATAAATTATATATATATATATATATAATGAGCATATGAAGCAAATAAAATTCTCATAGCAGTTAGACTCATAATAGAAATATTTGTTGCCTTTCCGCTATTTACTGTTTTAGTTTTCTCTTAAATTTGGACATTATCTTTTCAAGTAAGTATAAATATTTCTTTGCTTATTGTTTTTATGTTATTTTAACTATTTATTAATTAAAATATTTTTAACGAAGTTTGTAAAATATTAATTAAGATTGGTTAATAAGCAAATACTACAGTTATTGTTAGTTACTACAGAATATAAAAATCACAAACATAAAACATACCTTTTTTCAGAATATATAAGGTTTCCAAACGTAAGCCAAAAAACATCCTAATTCACAGAATTCTACACTTAAATATTTTTCTCTTTTTTAATTTCTAATTTATTTGCACTTTTGTTTTCAAGCAAGAAAGGCGCACTATTTTTATTAAATATTATCATTTCATAGGCTAGTAGAGAGTAGTATTAGTTAGTTAGTTTCATTATTTAGTCATTTTCTTTCCTTCTTTATCACTGGACTTACGACCATTTATAAATTTGAAATTAAAATTATCAAATCTTTATCTTTGCGACCATGAAGTAAAATTATTATCTATACCTACTAATTTTATAAAAGTACAGTGCGAATTTTATGAGTTTGTAAAAGGAATTCTCCGAAATCACAGGACGTATTGAAAAAATGTTTTACCATTTGAAAGCTACTTTATCCAGATGGATATAGTCAATATTTATATATATCAACCCAAACGTAGCAGGGGCGATAGAGGGGGGGAGCTAGTTAGTAAACACTTTGATGGACAAACTATGGGTTTTAGTCAGTCAACTACAAAGTAAGATTAAAGATTTAAAATGGTATGAAGTCTAACCACTTTCCTCTATATTCTAAAACGTAGGTATTATAACAATAACAATATACATATTATAACTATGATTGATGACTTGACATCCAGCACTTAGCGCTTGATTTTAAAATTGAATGCGAAAATAGGTCTAGTCTTGCTATTTAAAAATTTAATGAATGTTTAGTTTTACAGTATTATTTATTACTTTGGTGTCGGTACGACATGACAGAAAGGCTTCGCGTGTCTCGCCCTAGATTGATAGCGGGTCTCTATAGCTTTTTGTGGTCGGGTTGCGATCAAATGAGGCATTGAATACACACAGTATTGACTAAAAATCGCAGTTTGAGTAAACCCGCTATGCTGTTATTTTAAAAAATAATATCAACGGCACTTGATCGTGACTTATTTAAAAAATACATATATTTGAAATTAAATTAATTTGTTGGTTGCTGAAATTTTTCTGTTGCAACGAAAGTTATTATACGAGAATAAAAGCATTCAGCATTACAAGGTTTATTTTTCGTTACTTCATCGTTAATTCGGGAAGAGAAACGGATGATTATTTTATTTTAATTTCCGTCATTTTGATATAATTTAATTGTGAATAAATTTCATTGATGTTTTTATATTACAATCAAATTTTAATTAAAAAATACTGAAAGTTGAATAATATTGTAGCCTGTCTTTATGTCATCTCATGGCCTCTTTCTATAGCACTTACTCTAGGCATCTAAAGTTTTAGTAACTCTTAGACTTCAAGTTTTAGTTACTATATTTATCGATAACAAACTCGATCTATAGAAAAATATAATTTTACCTAGTGATTCTACTCTTATTCATATGTAATTCTCAAGGGCATGAAATTGAACATCAAGTAGCATACGCTTGCTAGCAATAAACTTGCTAGTATTACTTAGTAGTAGTACGCGCTTGTTTCTCTGGTCCTAGATGCAGATTTCTCTGAGTTAATTTAAAATAACGGATTTAAAAACAGAAACACACAGAAAACAATTTTATCACTTTATATTTATTTTATACATTCTATAGATACACAAAAGAAACATTCTAATGTCAATAGTTACATAGAAATGTTTTAAAAATTAAATTATTTAATTCTTGCTCTTAAAACGTCAAGACACTAAGCTTATATAATGCTCCTTTATTTCTAACGATCCAAAGTCAACTGCGGTTTGAAGTAAATAGATCGAAACGTTCTGTAACAAGCAATTTTGAAGACGAAACACGCTCAAGCGCACATGAGAGAATTAGCTTTAAAATAGTTTGTAATATTATTGTTGTGGTTTAAATGGTTAGCGGCACTATGTATGATCAATAACGGTATATGTATTATAATGATGTTAACTCAACCCACAATACATAGAAATATATAGATTGAGACCAACGCTCACCACATTGGCCAAGTGTGTATTTATTGCAAACTATACACACATTTAAGAACATAATACATGGCTCTTAGTAAGGTATGCCAAATTGGTCACAATGTTTTCCTTTATTACAGGAAGTAATAATATAAACTAGCTTTATAGTTTGTAAATTCAAGAAATAAGATGAGAGTGGTTATATGTACATAGTTACATTGCTTTCCCAAGCAAGCAACAAACATTGCTAACATAATCTATACTTTTTATTATATATATATATATATATATATAAATAATACTGTAAGTATTGTTTAAACGTTTAATTTATTCTCTGTTTTGTGTCATTAAATATTCGTTTAATGACTATTTTTCAAAATTTAGCCTGTACTTACTGTGTTGCACTATAACTCAAAAATGTCCGAATCGATCT
>DWPT01007579.1:0-10712 GCA_018251895.1 Agathymus mariae mariae | reverse complement strand
AAATAAATGATTCATGTACCACAAATGTTTAATCTATTACACCTACAATTTTTCTTGTGTTTCCCTCACTCCAATTAGTATGAAAATACACATTTTTAATTTTTAACAACACATTTTGTAATTGCAATGTTTTTTTTTATGTGCATCCTATTTCTATGTTCAGTTATTTATGCTGATAACTGGCAAGAAAACAGATAGGCCATGTCACAGGTTTTTGCAAATCTGTAACTTCTTGAAGTTACATCATCTTTAACATTAACCTACTAGTTAACTGTCTCACAAAAACCAAAACTTTTTAACTATAATGCTAGCTAACCAATAAAGCATAAAATTCTGCCAGGATGACAGAATTAAGACTTGTGGCAAAGCATCTGGAAACTTATGAAAAAGATCTAACACCATTACCTGAACCAACGTATAGCAAAATGCACCACATCAAAGACTGATTTGGGTGCTCCTTATATACGGATAATAATAATGAGCAAAGAGCTGATCAGATACCCCATGATAAATAAGCATACATATCTGTGTCATCCACTATAGATAAATCCAATTATTATGTTCCTTACCAAGCATCTTATACTCGACCACAAAAAAAAAACCAATTCTATCACAAACAGGATATTGTCATATTTATTGACAATATCAAGTACTGAAAATGGAGTTGAAATAGACTGTTATTGGTGATCTTACGAGGAAATAACAATATCTTGGTATGGAAGTAATCAAAAATATTTACCTGATTTTTATACAGATACAACAAATGAAGGCTAAAATAACAATGGTTACAATAAGCAAGACCAATGTGAGAGAGGTAAATCTCTCAAACAGCCTACATTGGTCCATATTATCTTCTGTACATTCCGTCATTGATATTCTTGTGTTGCCTAAAAAATATAAGCGTTTTTAATTACAATTATGATTAACAGTAAACATGATTTATTTTCTAAAATCTTACTTCTATAAGTCAGGCTGAATAATATGGAAACCAATGAGTTGTGTACTAAAATATTATTTTTTAGAATCTTTTACTAGGCCGCCTTTCAAGTAGGTAGGATACACCCAGATTATGAAGTGACGTCAATACTAAAAAAACGTGTGAATTAATTACATTAATAAAAGATAATGAGCCAATTAATTGACGAATCATATAATTACTTTAAATAAATATAAACAGTTCTTGTGTAAAATGAAATGTTCGTATTTACGTTTACTTAATTTAGAACAGATGAATCTATTCTTACTAAATTATTATCCGGTTCAAATTAAAATTTCATTCATGAATTGACACTTTACAAATTAATCGACTATAAATACTAAATCCATTATTATGAGTAAAGATATGATAACATAATTATTTATTTTGCTTTAACTTGAAACTTCTTTCAATTATGACATGTATGAAGTGACATTGTGAACAATATAAATATAAATATTCTCTATGGATTAAACATAGATAACCAACAAAAAATTGTAAGGTTCAGGCAGTTCAGGTCAATCATTGCTTTACTAGGGATATTATTTTTATAATATAACATAACAAATAGACTCATTGTTACTCTATAGTAATATGTATTTAACCTAGGTTTTTGAAACTATAATTGAACTAAGACGCTTATTTTTACATTGTGCAACACCTCAATGATGTCACTTCTTCATCCGGGACCACGCTTGGTGTAAGGATTTGTTAACTCTAACACTATATCTACTATTATTTTTGTTCCAGAATGTTCAAACCAAGGATATGGAATCCTACTTATTTCTCATTTCAGCTTGAACAATGAGTGTCCTTCAAATTTATTGTAATTTGTAAACAAATTAAAGGAATTCAAGAATTCATATTTATACATGAAGACTTGTTGGTTACCCTAGTTTAAAAATATGTGGGTAGGTAATTCTAGTAGAGATTTACCCTCTTTTTTTTTAGGCTCTTTGAAATCTTACCAAATAGAGGTTTTTTACCTTGATTATAGCAAAATTACTTGAATTTTGAAGCTTCTTTTAAAGGTTTTTCAATGAGAGCTAAACTTCAGAAATATATTAAAAGATTGAAAATATATAACATTATTATTGATATTGGTGAGTTTACAAATGGAATTTTTTTTAGATTGTAAGTAATAATTAAAAGCTGGTTAAGCCACTAAATGCTCAACAGAGTTGGATGAATTTTGTGACTCAATTATGTAGTATCTCTATAAGTAAATAATTTAGTTATGAACAATACCTTTGCAGTGATCAAGATTTTTTGTCTACCTGAGCTTATAAGTTCTAAAACTATATTCACATGATGTGGTTTTTATACAACAATTGGAAGTCTGTATATGTGGTAATGTAGTATGGTAACAAATTGTATCATTAGTTAAAAAAAATCAAGTAATAAGTGACCATTAGTAAATTTTCTTTTTTCTATGTTCTTCCAAATGAATCAAACACTTGCTCCTCTGATTTATGTCTATTAAAAAATTGGCCTTGAAAATTGTGCAGTAAGTCCTATAATAATTAGCTTCTTAGCAATTCATGAAAGATATTACTAGCCTGGAAAGTAATGGTTTAGGGATGTTGATTTTTTGATTGATTGATGGAGCCATAGGATGTTGATTTTTTTTTCTATTTGTTAAGCACAACATCCTACTGACAATGGGTGAAAGCCCTTTTCAAATTTTTAATCACCTTCATATAAAGTTATATAATATACACATAACATCATATGTAATGTACTTCATCAATAATATAGATACAAAGTAACTACTGCTTGTGTGTGTTTGATGGGTATGTGCTATGATCGTTGTGTTCAATTGCAGTGATCAAACAAGATTAATCATAGCCTAAATTCCATTCTTTAATTCTGGCCCAACAACTTAAGAACAAAATTTATCAAAAATTAAGATGAACCAAAAGATGTTAGGTGCCAACTCCTAGATTTAACATTAAAATTAGGTTAGCATTCAGTTTTTGCCTATATGGCGTGTAGTGAGTTATTGCACTAACTTTCCCTCGTTTATGGTTAAGGCAGCATAAGTGTTCTATAAACTATTATATTCTTGTTGTTGCTACCTTACCCATAATTAGACAACTTGTGTAAATTCAGTTTCTGAGTTCTCTTGTGAAACATGTGGCCAGGATAAAAAGGATAGATAAAAGATAAGAGTTTTTGATAAGCTGTTACCTGTAGAAGTTTGCAGCTGAGCTACTCGAGTGTACCCATCTTTGCCTGTATAATCTCATTTATTAATCCCAATGGCCATTTCAACAGACTTCCTTTAACTCTAATAATACTATATCCCCCACCTTTGGTTCATTCTTCTGTAGTTTTCCATTATTTATTACTAGTGATAAATATTCATTTTTAAATCGCTTTCTAAAGTCTGCTCAAAGTTGTTGTAAATATTTGTGTCACATTGAGGTGCTGATCTACTTAATCAATGGTTGAGGTATCATTTGAAGGCAAACTTTGTAAAAACATATGCTTCAATGGTTTTAATTCACATAAATCTATATAAGTCAATGGTCTACTATTAAAAATATCTTCACAATCATATAAGATTGGTGATAATTCTACCCAATCTACTGAGGCTTTTCCATAGATATGTCTTAACATAACTTTTACTACTCTTATAAGCCTTCCCCACTACCCTCTTCGTTGTTCTATAAACTATTGTTCTTGTTGTTGTTTCCTTGCCTGTAATAAGACAGCTTTACCAACTAATTAGTTTTACTTAAATCATAAATTCTATAAGTCATAGGTGTTCTTCTAATTACAATAAGCACAATGAATGTGTCGGATGGATGTTTAGTAGTCAACGTAGGATTAGCCGTTGCTAAAAAAAGTTAACAAATCCCTGAAAATAACAAGGTACCTAAAAAAAAATTTATCCTTAAAATATCTTTATTACTGTGAAGTTCTTGGCTTTAATTACATTGTGATTTTTATTCAATAATGGTGAAAATTTACATTCCTTCGTCATAGTTGTGTCAAGGATTGTAATTACATCAATCTTCTTGAGTTGTAGAATTTTTTCTTGCCTGATTTTGATCAGGTCCGTTATGGATGCGATTTTTAACCAATTTATTAATCTCCGTTTAGTGTTAACGATTTCTTATTTAAACGTGCCGTTTTAGATCTGTCTCTTCATGTTGTTATAGTGGTTGTATTCAGTTGATTGTTAAATCATTAAGTTCAGCTTCAGAATGTTTGCTTTAGAATATAATTAAAAATACCACTGTAGGTACCTTTTAAACATTAGATAGATTCCGATCAATAATCAGTGTTGCCAACAACATTTTTTTTAAATCTACCAAGTTCGTTGTATATTTCTGTTGAAAAAAATTTTTATTCATCAATAATAGCCGTTTAACTTCTAAAGTTATATATTTTCATAGTTCTGTTATCGTCGTCATTTTCAATGTTTTCCCACTGTATTGCATGTGTTGTTGTAGAAGCTGCAGACGTCGATGGTTGATCATAGCTTTGCAGTGTTCCAACCCTATTAATTACAGCATCAGGCATATTCCTATAGAAAAATTGTTTTTATCATGACATTTATGCCCTGAGCCAATATTCAAAACGTTTAGCGAGGGTTCTTCGGGTTCTGGCGCCAGTTAAAAACGTGGTACTTTTAGAAGTGTTTTATTCGCTCAATACAATTAAACTTTAGAATTATTTTAACTTAGGTATTTTGTTGGCACGCGGCGCGTCCGATCCTAACGTCGTATGGGAGGTCAAAAGAGCAACTTATGATCCTAACGTCGTATGGGAGGTCAAAAGAGCAACTTATTCCCGGCGCGAGAGCGACGGAGACCTCTGCATTATGGAGCGGAACGGCGATTCTCTTTGGCTGATTAGCAGTCGCGCATGCGCGGTTCATACCAGTTGCGGTACGACCGTGTTGCCGTGCTACAATGGGCATTAACCATGTTTCCTTTTATTTTGTGTCTCAGTTTTAATTTCACAGAATTTAAGACACTGTAAACTCTTTCCACTTAAGCATTTGAATTTGGTAAAATCAAACCTGAGAAAGTAAAATCGCATAACTCTTTGATAGGTTTATTGCCAGTCGCATCATTGTACTCTTTCACTTCTGACCAAAATTCCATGGTATCATTTATATTTTTCCATGCTGTAGAGTTTATGGCATTCCTTTGGGTTTCTATTAGTGATAATACATTATTTGTACCAACAGGTACTAATATACCAACAGGAGAGTTAAAGATTCTGTGTGACCCGTAACACATTTTTGCAAGACAGTCTTCTAAAACACTTCTATGTTATCAAGCAATCTAGAACAAAAATGACAAACTATTGTTATAATATAATTTATTATTCCAACTTATACCTAATCATTGAATCGCAATAAGAGGTAACTCAAAAAATAAGAAGCAATCCATTAAATACTATCTACCATGCAAGCGTAAAAAGTGTTGTATTAGTTTTACAGTAAAATCAATACAGGCTGTCGAAGATCATGCTTATTTCACGTACTTCTGATCTAAATCCAAGGTTTTGGTTGCAAATATTTTTTTACATCGATACTCAAGAGGATCTATGTTCGAATGCAGCATGGCAAATTTGGCGACTGAAAATGTGATAAGCGTTGATTAATCCATAAATAACTTACATGGAGCGGCAATTTTGCTTTCGAAAGCGTTGTTTACTATTTTTAGTTCTAATATTGAGCATAAAAAGAAGAATAAGGCATGGTTGTTTTCGTTTTTTATACGTTTCATACAACAGCTCAGCAGTATAATTACGACGGGCTATTTCGAAATGTGTTTTAAGCTCAAACCTTTGTTTTAGTATTTTCTCCACGGCCGAATATATGGAAAGCCATTGAATTTGTCAAGCTCTTACTATTTTAAATGCCTCAACATCATCTTTTTTTTCCATGTAAAGTTGTTCATATTCAACAAGTCGTGTTGATGACTACAAAACCAATTATATTTTTCTGAAATCATTCATTCTAAGTTCTGCGATAACATTCTTTCCGAACCAGATGTTACAACAAGCTGAATGGCACACGCATCGTACAAGAATTAATGACGAAATTTACCTTTTTAATTTTGTGTATACCTACTCCATTCCTAATACTAGTATTGTCTGTTCTGACTCTGATAATGTTTTTGTAGCCCAAATCAAATGAATTCAAGGTATCTTTAACTGCGAAAACTATAATATCAGTTAATGGCGCGAATTTCAAGAATGATGAATTTAATTTCTTTGTTAATATGCTGCAGTATATAATAACAACGTCAAGATATTTTATCACACTAATATCAGTAGTTTAATCTAAAAGTAGACTGAATCTACTATTTCCTATGTCCGTTTAAAATTTTCTTGGGTATGGTAACTTGAAACATTTTTTATTTTGTGGGAACATTTTGTTAAATGCAACTGCATGTTCTAATCCCTTCAAAATCATCTACTTTTTTCATTAACTGTCGTAGGTGATTTACTTTCCTCACACTGCAATGTTCAGCAAGAAAAAGCGCAGTGTAAACTTCACAAGTCATGTTTTTGTGACTGTGTTCTATTTTTGACGCGATGATGCAAGCATATCGCAGTATTTAATGTGTTTCTTTGAATTCAAATGTGCTTTTAAATCTGAATATTTGTTTCTGCTACTCACGGCACACCAACCAAATTTATATTCCGGAACAGATTTGGCGTAAACTACTTTCTGTGCGTATCAACCGGTTTAAAAGAAAACATTTTCAAGCCACTCACTGCGTAATTTTTGTTTGTAGTAATTGTGTTTTTTGGCATTTTTCATCCATATGAAATAATCAACACACTACAAATTACTGAATACTAATATAACCAGTAGATATGTAAAAATGTGAACAATCGATTCCGGTTATGTATCAGGGAATTCGAATTCATAAACATTGCATAGTTAATTAATGGACTACAAAACACGTCATTGGTCGACTTTATTGGCAAAACAATTCAGGTAAAACTCTTCCCATAAATTTGAGAAACGTAATAGGCATTTACCTGAATATAGTTTTTGTCCCGTTCTAACTAATCTATGATACTGTGATATATTCCTCCTTCAGGGCTTATTTAGGATCTATATTCAAAGGCGTATTTATCTTCCTCCATTTTATTTTCCAATCAATCAAAGAATAGCTTCACCTCATGACTTGACGTGCAACTCTTTCTTGTAAATGGCCAACGTACTACAGATATGACCTATCTTTCTGGGGTGTCCCTTTTTACCATTTTAGTTTATTTCAAGAACTTCTATTATTTTTCTTAAAAAATCTTATAATAAAATATACGATTTTTATAATAAAACATGATACATTCAATGAGATCCCTTTATTATTGGACACTACTATAAATGTGCGTATTGTCCTCTATCCAAATTAAAACGAATCATTTAAAGATACCTACTACGGGGCAACAGATATCACCACAAGTAATATTAGAATAACTACTTATTTACAAACAAATAGAACAGATCTAGCTTTATGTTATTTACTTGTAACATGAAGACTTCAGTCATCAACTGCAAATGCCACGTGCTATGTGGTACGATCGCTGACAGAATAATGTCACACATGAAACAAAACTCCAACTTAGAATCAGCCATGAAACGTTAAGTATCGCAGTGAGTCTTTGCGATTCTTTATACTTCGTATTTAATCACGGCGGATATCCGCGGTTGGCATACGAATTTTCGTCACTCCTGTGGCCACTAATCTGTTCACAAATCAAGGAGAAGAATGATGGAGTAAACTTGAAACCCCAATTTTACAATGATTTGGGTCATGAAGAAAGCTTTCAAAGTGTATAAGATGTACCTTGCGGTTTTACTCTACGCAGCTATACCAGACAAAGGCCCTATGTCAATCTTAATATAGATTTTCTACAATAAGAAATAAAAAAGAGACTTGTTTGTCTTGTTAATTTAATGGCTGTAGTTACATTGTGAGTTTTATCCAACACTGGCAGATGCTCTTCTTGATGTTCACCTTTTTTATTGCCAGTTCTCGGATTTTCATTTTCAAATTTAGAACTGTAACTGAGTTTTCTTGTCAAAAGCGGCGAATTGTGGATTTAAATTATTCCCAAATTTTTATGAAACAATGTATTTTTCTTTGTCTTTGGGGAGGTTGATATTATTTACATTGTACATTTCAAAACAACAAGGTAATTTTACAATTTTTGCCAGTTGTTGTTCTAATTCTTGCCATATTAAGTTTTTAGTTCTGTAAAGTTCATGGCTGTAGTTACATTGTGATTTCTATTCAAAAAGTATGTTTGTAAGGACACTTAAATCAAATAATTGACCATGTTCATAATTTTTGCAGCTGTTGGCGTAACGATGTTTTTCATCGTGCTTTCAAGTCCACGACAATAAATAGTGACTTTAAAAAAATTGTGACTTTTCGTAAAAATGCCGATTACTATTTTCTCATAACAAAGATTACTCGTGTTAGTGGAACTTTTATTAACTACAATGCGACTTCCATCTTTTTGTCTCTGCAATAATATAGTGATTTCTCTTCAAAAATGGGAAATACCGTTATTTAATTATTGTCTTTAATACTTCCAGCTTTTGACTCTATGATGCTTTTCTTACTGTTTGAGAAATTCGTGGTGGCAAATACACTATCATTGTTAGCATTAATAACGGACATATTTCGAGGTGTCGTTTAGTATTGTCATTGCCAATTTTTGATTATACTGAATTTTTTCACACTCATCGAATTCTCTGGAGGAATAGTAATTTTTTATTAGTCTTGCTTTTTACACGATTTGTTTTTGGGCGGTTCGTATTTGTTACTACATTGTTCAACAATGACGGTTGCTACTTTTGATGTACCGCCATCTTTCTCTTATCCAGTCTTTGACATAAAATCGATTTCTTTTTGTACAGTTCATGGCTGTAATTACATTGTGATTTTCATTCAATAGTGGTAATAAACCAACTATATAATTCATTATTTATGTAACTTCTAGGTTTTGATCTGATTTTCTTCTCATCAATTTCATAGTCGTAATTACAAGTGAATGAAATACATTCTCTCAAAAACGTCGTATACATCACTTTATTTTTCTTCAGTGTCATTAATCTCCACCTCTGCAATTAAAGTAATTAATTTATTTTCAGTAAATAATGCGAAAACTGCAAGCTTTTGTCCATTTAAATAATGTCCTGTTTACTTTGAATTAGAGATGCTCTTCGCGCTCTTTCGCTGGTTTGCGTTGATAGCCACCGTACTCCGGAAATACGTTTCGAAAAACTGTTAATTACTTTTCCACGATTTTTATTGTTAAATGTTATTTTGTAATTTTTATTCTATTCTCACTTTGTCACTTAGAAGAACTTGTTTCATTTGTTACCTAATTGTACTCAAGAGTTATTGTATTAACAATTTTCGACAGTTTCAAGTAAAAAGTATCCTTAAGTATAACGCTAATGGTACCAACTACGAAGAGAGAATGACGCATAAATTATTTTGATTCGGTTTATATATCTACTATTACCTCTTGCTATCTCTCTTACTCTGCTAAATCTATCCTTGTTTATTCTACAAATGTCTAACAACGATTCCTTGAAAATAACGATAACAAAACTATTGTTATTACAATACACAACCTCCAAAAATGGATTTCGGTTCTGCCCGATAAGAAAATGAGTTCAACATGCATAACTGAACTAAAAATAATAAATTAAACACTAAAAGTCCACCTAAAGAAAGACTATTCAAAAGATTAGTGGAAGCGAAAAACTAGCATATAATTTACAAAACTTGTAATTATTAATTCAATCAATCCGACTAAGTATACTTGCTAGTAAACTATATACTTTGTTACAAGTTTACAGTAATAATACTGCTATACATCTATTCAACCAATGTTGAACAGTTAGCTCTGCTCCGTTCCGAGACGCTTGAATGTATAATTCTGGGCACGAAATATTAAATTGACCGGCACACTTTTACAAATTTAGTATAGTTAGAAAACTTGGTTTGCGTTACATGTAGACAAACACGCCTGTATAGTTATTGTAAGATGTAAGTCTATATTAAGACTGGTCGACTGAACCTATCCTTGTAGAATCTGTTGCTAAAATTATAATTTAGCTACTGTATGAATCTAACAAGGATGACAATAAGTAATATCGGGCTTAAGGATCAAGCAGGTACTTGCTTTACAGAAAAAGAATTTTGTTCATTGATTAGTCGACTAACATTATTAACACTTCACCATGTCATCAAGAACATTTATTTACCTGGGCGTAACTATATAATAAACAATAATAAAAAACAGATAAGCGACGTGCCAATTAGTTATTCATTTAAGTTATGCACGTATTTTTTTTGTTTCCATCTACCTGTGAAAAGTAATACTTTAACATTAATTATGGGTAGAAATTTCATTTCACAACAATAGATGACATTATTATAACCTAATGTGAACAGCACTAATCCAATACTGTCGCTCGCGTAAAGGCGATCGGCACAATTTAATATAAGTAGAAAGACATATCATGTGTCACTGGATCGTCATGATAAGGTGATTTACATTCGATAATGGTGATGAGAAGGCCTTTTTTCCTACTACATTTTTTTAATGGTAATAACCGAAGGTAAAAAAGAAGGTACTGGCTCTCAAGTCCCCAGCCAGAACACGACGAGTCGTTTGGCGGCTGACTCAAGCAGGAGGGTGGTAGCTAGCCAGGCAGGCTTCACCGAAAGATAAT
>DWPT01007578.1:0-10712 GCA_018251895.1 Agathymus mariae mariae | reverse complement strand
AATTAATAAAATTAACATAAATAATATATATTATAATTATAACAATAATGTTTCTATCCATCGACTTTATTAACACTCTCTCTTCCCTTATTGAAAACTAACTAGTTCAGTAAATAAAACGCCAATTTCGCAGATTAAAATAAATTTGTTTTTCATAACCTATAAAACAATCTTGTACAAAATGCATAATTATAAATTTTTAAACGGAATAAACATTTCTTTTCACTAAATTAGTCACTACAACTTCAACAAATAAACTAACAACGTCAACATTCCTGAGGAATTCCAAGTTACGGAACGTACAACACTCAGTACACCGTCATTATTTCCCAATAACAAAAAGTTATTCCTGAAAATTAAAAAAAATGTAGGAATGCATTTTATATGTTTTAATAAAAAAATAAAAAAATTGTATGTGTGGTAGGGTGGAATTCGATCGGGTGATATAGATTTTAAACAAAGTCCCGATGAGCAAGATATGAAATTTTAATTGCAAAAGTATTTAAAATTTTATTCATAAACTAGCAAATGCACTCGCTACGCTCCGGAAAAACTACCTTAAGCATCTGCATTTCTGGGTTTATCTCGGTCTGTGAATTAGAAATACATATATTAATTCATAACTTTTTTTATTTATGGACAATATACATTAGTGAAAACCAGAACGAAATCGGTTAAGCCATTTCTGACATTAGCGGGAACAAACGCACTAACAAACAGACAAAAATTCTAACAACGATTGTTTTAATAATAAACACAATTATTATGTTTTTTCTCATATATTATTCATGTACAGAAATCGATCAGTTAGAATTGTATTATTAGTATAAATTTCACGCTACCAATACTAAATATGTTGGCTTTATACACAACTATAGTATACTTTAAAAAAATAATGTCGTAATAATTGAATTAAAAAGTAGAAATGTTCAGAAATTTAATGCCAGCGTGTAAAGTACGCTAAGGGTTATTCGATCATCGCGTCAACGCCCGCCACGACGAAATGAAATGCGGTATCCACGCTGTCTGCGCCATTCGCGTAAACTCTCTAGTAGAGGATTCACTAAATATCTTACACAAGGTGAATGATTAATTACTTCGTTTCATGTAAACTTCAAGTATTATCAAACAATTGTATAGAGGCCTTACTCTTATTTACGTACGTTACTTGATACGTCAATAAACATTAACTTTTATTCAGGGTGACATAGCAAGCCCGTTACGTAGCCTTAAGAGCTATTGACTTTCGAAAAACAATATGAAAGTAATATTAAATGTACCTTTCACATTTACTGCCTAATGGTAATAATATCATCAAGCAAAACGCCTACCAACGGTGCGGACGCAAAAATTACCAACAATGTCAATTTGTATCACTGCATATCAAGATAATCAAATTGTTATTTCTAGGGATACTTTTCTCTCTCTTTTAAATTATTTATTATTGTAATCGCTTCGCACAAATAAAACTTTATTTCTTTAAGTTAGTCGAATGTCCCGAGTTTTTTGTAGATGTATTTAAGGATCATAAGACATGTAGAGAATAGCAATCATATCCTGTAGTGAAATAGTAGTGTTTAATTATACATCAGACATATGATAACACATAAACAGACCAGTAATTAGCGAGTAGATATTACCTATTCGGTGAATGACTCCCACCATTTCATACACTTGTTATTTGGCAATTATTAACATTTAATCTGTTGAGAAATCCAGATAATGACATTAACAAAACTATTTCACTAGAAGACATTTGGAAAAAATATAAAAATAAAATATATTTTATACCAGACTATATGCGAACAAATTTACGAGATTAGTGAAATCATTCATTGTTTTTACAGGTTTATTATAATTTAAGTAACGTTATACCCAAATACACTAAGTAGTAATTTAAACAGGTTCGCCCGACATGAGCACACTTTCGTCGTGACTGCTGTGGAAGAAAGATTCCGAGGGAGCCCCGGAACCAGTCTTGACATTTTTTATTGATAAATATAGATACAAAAGCGGCTGTTATTCAGATACTCACGAATCATTCAATGTTAAAATGAAATTATGAATCTATACATAAATAAAATTCTTAAATACATGGTTTATTAAAATACAGCATCAAAATTCGCCAAAACAAAATTTTGTTATTAAACTGTCAACTTATTGTTTCTGCAATAGCGGTGCAGACCGCTAAATTTTCAGTTCAAAACCGCACCAGTAATGCGGTGTGTGTTATTCGTTTGAATTGTTATTATATTCAACACATTTTTGTATTTTTGTACAATCTGTACTATTATTGATTCAAAAGCACAGCTGCCAGTACTACCAAACATCGCTTCAGCACGTAAACGCAGGCCTCAATGGTGCTGTTCAACTACCTCGAATATTGACGGAGCGCTTTACCGGGACTGTAGTTAATAAAATTGATTACCTCATCGTTAATATCACACACACATTGTTCTTTTGACGGAAAGTTTTTTACAGCCGAGAACAATTCTCTTCCAAATGTAATTACTATATAATAGTTTTAACAGGTTTTTAAGTACTTTTCAACATATAAGTACCTATAGTTCACATAAGAGTAGACTTTTTTGCCCTACAAAATTGTATAAAAACAAAAGACGGATTTAATGCTTAAAACATTATTTACTAGTAAACCCTAGGAGAGTGAGAAAACAAGGAAGACAGCCAACATAATTATATAATAGATGTCAGTGTAACGACTTTTTATTTGAATAATAAAACAAATGTGCAATCTATGGCAGTAACGGGGCGCTCATGGAATCAAATTTTGTGCACGACCTCCATCTCTCTATTCTACGTCTAATTTAAAAAAACAATTGAGCAAAATTTTACAGTATTTATAATAGTAATGCGTAATAGAACTTCCTACTCTAGTCTTCTTAGTTCGAGAATGTGTACGTGAACATCGCGTCAGTGTAAATCCGATCTCCATCTTCTAATTTATCAGACATATAGGTCCGATTTACAAAACATTTGACACTCTTTTTTTAAAAATCAATAAAAACAATATTGTCCATTTTGTTCAATTATTAGGAAAGAACTGGATACGATTTAAAAGTAGAGACCGTAAAATATTGTTATTACGCAATATAACTATAAAGAATCTATAAAAAAAGGTGATTGAATATTTATATTAAGGCGACCGTTAAGTCCATAACTCGATTAATTAGGACACGGATCACGCCTGAATCATGAATAATAATATGTAGTTTAGTCTTAAATCATTTGTGATTTAACTTTTTATTATTTAAATAGTTTATTCTTTATAATTTAATAAACCATTTGTGTATTTATTAGAGTTAATGCTTAATTCAGTGTAAAGTGAAAAACAACCTTTACGATAATAAACACAGCGGAACTAGCCTGCCATCTTCTTTTCTAGGAAATTCGACCAGTCGTCGCTTTAATATGTGTGTAATCTAAAATAGACTCTGCAATAAACTCCATATATAAAACACTGTAACTATTGTTGAACTACATTTTTTTTATTTCAAATGTACTTACAACTTTTCCGTAGCTAATAATAATCGGTAGATAATATACAGTAGTAATTATTTTTTTAGTATAAAATATATATATATTCTATATTTTTAATAGGTACATTCAATCAGGGTTACTTTGACAGGTATCGATTATATTTTTGTTTATATATTTTTTGTAAAAATACATAATACACATAAAGTAAATTTGTATGCTTGGATCGTGAAGAATATAATGATAAATGATCTGACTCACATTATCTAGAATCATACAAGAAAATTGCAAATGTATACTATAACAAAGTTCCCCCTTCTTCTTGGTAACTGACAGTATATATAGTTGTCACTAAAACCGCTTTTTACCTGTATTTTATAGCATCTGGGTAATCTTGAACAACGTTTATAGCTACTAGGTAGCTATAATGAAAAATTAAATCTTAACTTAATAGATAAATAGCTATATTTTTTTCATAAAGTGGTAACGAAATTAAGATCCAATCGACTAAACATTGAGCTTAGAATTATTATCGATACAATAAAGAATATAAATCAAAAAACAATTATCTCACAAAAACACAACAAAAACACTTATGATTTATTATAACAGGAAATTCAAAATGATTTTGCTCATTCTCCCCACTCCATACACAATAAATCACCATTTATTTGCTCTGGCTTAGAATTGTGACACTTTTCGTTTCTATCGCACGAATAATAACTTCCTCCTTGCATTTAAGCATTTCTCTTTGATAAGGTCATCTCCAACCTCTGTCAAAATATTTGGATATAACTACAATCGTATAACAAGAATAGACTACCGTTAATATTTTTTCAAATACATGGTAATGGTAAAGTAATTGTCTGAAAATAATACAACATTACAACCATATACTTCTCAAGTAATTATACATACTTCTACTTTGTCTTCCTCTGAATCTTTCTCACATTTCCTTTTCAAATATGTCTATAAGTATGTCTTCTATTTGATTATTTATACCGTTTATAGCATTGATACAAATTTCTTTTTAGCAAAAGCAATAGCGCATCATTTTCATCAGAAATGAATCGCTTTTATTCAATATTTACGGGAGAATCTATGCTGTACCTATCGGACAAGTTGTTAGAAAAGACAATATAATGGTAGACGAAACACAAAGAACTGAAAATCTAGACCAATCTAACGCCCAAAATTTCGACTTCAAAGTAATTAAAAATCTTCTAAGTGGTTATTCTCTTCGCATGGAATCGTTACATATACCTGGGCATTGCAATCAACTGTACCGCGATGTAACCAAACCGACGACCTTTCTTATTGTATCTCTTTCAAAAACCTTATTTGAAAGTTTTCATTCCCTCGGCCATCGAGTCGCAAACACTAGTAATATGCTCTAATTGTGCTAAACTCGATAGTTTCAGGTTCTAGAGTAGTGCGTAGTGCGTTCCCTGCAGAGGAGAGATGTGGGAATCTCATAAGTCATACTACGTAAACTATACACCACATAGTTTTATTTGATAATAAGGAATTTCTTATTTATGTATATCACTAATCGCTTATTATACATCTAATACACTTTATGAAAAAAAATCAGAGAAAAAAATAATTTCTTCTTGATTGTTTCGTCTCAGAAGAAAGAATTTTGAACTGAGAATAATTATACCTACTCATATTAATAATTTTTATTGTTTTGTAATTCATTATTATCATGAAAAATTAATCAGCTCGACAGACATACCTATATTAAAATAAGTTTGCTGCATCGCTTAATGTAATATGCCGGGTTGATAAAGTACAAATATTGTGTGAATATGATATACAATGTACACAAATCATTCAGAAATTACACAATCACTAAGTCAAGCCCATAGCCGTCTCGCTCTATTTAGGAAGCATTTCTGTGTTATAAATAAATTAATGTAAACATTTAAATTCTAATGCGAAATGTAGTACAGTTGTTAAAGATTGGTTGATTTACCAATTATTGATATGTTCTCGCTTCCGTAAAGTGTGAAACACACAATACAGCTTTTCCCATAATCACGTATCATAGCATTCACTCCCTAATTAATAATAAAACTATTAAATTACTTAAAAATTAGTTCGATTTAATTTTAAAAAAGGAATCATTTATTTACATATTAAAAAGCATAACCTATCACGAAACATGAAGGTTGTACACCGCTTCAATATTTCTCAGAAACCAAGTATGAAAGTAATTAATTCAAATGTATAGTTTGGTACGTCATAATGAATATATGAATGTAGTTGTATATACCAAGCACATGACTAGTTTAGTTAATCATTCACTGTTAAAAAGAATGTGCATTGTTTATTAATGTATGAGTATTTATTTTGAATGTTTTTTTTATAATTTCAGTAGTTCCTCTTTTGTATGCCTTCGCAATTTCACGCAGCGCAACTTATTTATCTACAGAAATAAATATAATGTCCGTGACTTATCTCAATGACATATAATAATTTTAAAATAATATCTATATCATATACACGACCCCAAAATATAATAAGTTTTATAAAAAAATTGTCTGTCTGCATTATTGTACAGAACAGGCAGCTTCTTCATTCATCCAATGCAAATTGGACAGAGAAAAACATTATAAGGCCGACCCGAATTGTAATAATAATAACTGCTATCTAATATGACGCGTATTATACGAGTATTACATACCTTCTGAATTCTTGGTCACCGAACTGATTTGAACACAAATTTAGATTCTGCTTAGTTAACATAATAATACTTCAGGTAACAAACTTTACTTCACACCTTACTCGCGCAGCTACATATTGAATCTTCATAGCTGATTGATGTCGCCTGAACGTCATCAGGACGTATTTGAGTCCAGATTTAAATAAAAAAAATCCGTACAAAGTAAATTCTTGTTCTTCTTGGTTTAAGTTTTTGTCACAATCGATCATCAGATTCGGACCACTGAAACTCACAGTGGTACCAAGCTATTTTTTTTCCTTTACTTTTTTTCAAATAACCAATGACAATTTTTTTTTTTGTATTACACACTTATTTTCATAGTATTTACGTACATTCTAAAACACAAAAAAAACAATGTGAAAAGCTACGCCATTCCATTTGAAATAGCACAGAAATAGGCACATACCTGCAGGCTATCAGTTTCAAGATGCTATTGGTACCGCACCGTATCTGCACACCAGGAACGCAAATATTTTGCTCATAAAAGCATAAAAACAATCTACTTGTGCCGTCACGAAGTTAACTACATAAATGGAGCAGTCAAATCAGCACCCTGAATGTATGGTTATATTGAACCAGAAAGGCGTTATAACATTTTTGGGAGTACTTGGTCTACAGTACGCGTACACATCACCATACTTATTTCCATTTTTAACTCAGATTACGACTCCATGTTATCCCCTACAAGATCCGTGATATTCAAATAAAATATATGATTACTTTAAGAAATATCTATGTTAAACTTGGAACGCAATAAATGTGGAATTATGTAGGTTTTAAGATATTATTTGATTACGATAGTTAACCTATCAGCTGTGGCAATTTTAGTGCATCGTGCATATTGACTACGTGAGATATAAGCAGGGGTTGTACTTAACAATGTCTCGAAAGAACAAATAAAAATTATAACAAAAAATATTATATACCAAGGAACGCAACAGGCTCTCGATAATTAGACCAAATTTCAGTAAAAACAATAGTTAGTATTTATTTACAAGTTTCAGTGACGTCGTGCACACTACACTGCACTACTTCATGACCACTAAGTGACGTGCCTCTCTTTTACGAAACACTAGCTTTTGTATTGGTTTATGACTTATGCGACAAAAGATTTTCTTTTCTATTGTTGTTGGCGGCTAATATTACCCCGATAACGGTACAAGGTTATCATTTGGATATTGAATAATTTTATAAACTGCAGTAAATGCCAAGTAGCCCAAATTTGTAGAGGTTGTAAAAATATTATTAAGAATTTTCAGGTCTTATTTCTTAAGAAGAAACCGTCTTCATCTCTCAAATTCGCAATATAAATCGCTGGTCCATTCAGACTACCATTTTAAGATTATCTGAAACTTAATTGACGAAACTGAGTTAAGTAAAAGTTTTAAGTAATAGGTAATACAAACTTAATGTGACAATTTATTGGTTCCATTATTTTGGAATGAGAGCAAAAGATCTGTGATACTAACTGCCCTAGTACAAGCTCCATCATCTCAGAAAATTTGTGCTCATAATATAATTATATTGAGATGCAAATCTTTTTAATTATTTTAACCTACTTGAAGAGTAAAATAAATTTTATTACTGTTAGTAAATGTGTTCCATGAGTACAATGTTTCAGCATTTGTAAACTAATATTTTCTTCCCAAGTCCGTAGAACCTAAAGGAAACAAACTGTCAATATTCGCTATTATAACTGGTACTGAACAGATGGCACAGTAGACTTCAGTAGCGATAAGCTGTGAAATAATAGTCGTGTATATAGACCGGAAATTTAGATTCCATCAGATCGAAGAGTATTCATTGTTTGTCAATATTATTGGCAGCGCAATGTAGGCGCTGAGAGCATCATATTGAATATGTATATGAATAAATAATTTATTTCAACAAAAGTTGACTTAACCGACATTTTTACTCATCTGTAAAAACGTTGAAACAGCTAAGAACTCATGTGAAACTCATTTTATATGAGACTAGTATCCCGCCTTCACGTCGCTTCAGAAAACCAACGCCTTATGTTCAGAAATTGCACCCGCATTACAAATTTTGAAATACTGTACAAAAATTATAAAATAACTCTGAAAATTTTTGATAGTACTTTGTAACCTAGACGGTGAAAGTAAAGGGCATAAACAATATCTTAAACTCTATTCCAATAACTTCTGAACAAATACTTAAAGTAAAATGTAGTTTACTGCACCAAAGATTTTTCTTTTTTTGTCTTATCTATTTGTTAAGTATCTAAGAGACCATTTAAAACATCAAAGGAGACAGGAACACTGAAGTGAAAACGTTGTAGGTGTCTTCTGTGGTTAAACTAAAAGTTATATTGTATACAACAGTATGTATTCAACAGTACGCAGCAGCATGATCATGTAAGTCTCTATGCTACAACATGGTAATCAAAACATTCTGTAGCGAGTTCAGTGCTTCCGTCCTAGGGCTATCATGTCGTTATGCAACATCTGATGTTCAGTCTTTTCATATTATGTAATTTATAAAATGAAACCTGAATATTTCCGGCCAGCTCAAATGATTCAGAAAATTTCAATTCATGTAAGAAACCAGTGGGCAGCTTACAAAAAAGCTTTAAAAGTCACAACGTAGAGTAATATGTCCGTCTATTTTTGTAAATTTCACAAGCTTAATTTTAATCCTATCATCACATCGTCTATACTAATCCAAATGTTTCTCTCATCATGATCATCACAAGCCATATATAGCTTTACTGCTACGCTCGGGTGTGTTCTCACAGTGAAAGGGGCTCAGGCCATCGTCCACCACGCTAATCAGTTGCGGATTCACAACCTTCACACACCTTTGAACTACCACACTACGGAGGAGGAACACACCACAATGTGGAGAACTCTCAGGTATGCAAGTTTCCTGTTGATGTTTTCCTTTGCCAAGCGATAATTGACTTGTAATACGCACATAATTAGAAAAATTAGAGCTGCCTGAAAGATTCAAACTAAAGCTTCAGTGCGGCAGACCTACGTTCGAATAACTCTAGTGGTTCTCAGGTACGTCTGCCGACATTTCAATACAGCTCTCTGAAACGTATAAAAAGCAAAACTAGGTCTCACCAATCTTATATAAACGATTTCCTAGAGAAAGTTGTGAGATTTTAGCAAAATACAACTAAAACTGTACTATAATTAAACTACCTTTATAAGAATAGATAACCATTTTATTTAGTGGTCTGTGGGGCTGAAAGTTTTACGATGGATAATTCAGTTTAAGTATACAACGAGGCGCCTTCTCGGCCCACGCACGTCTCCGGAGGTCAGCCAAGGACTACCAGGCTCGTGATCCAGCTGTACCCCGATTTTCATACACATTCACATGTTGTAAGTGAATTTAAAAACAATGCATAATACTTTATAACAAAAACATTCGAATTTTACGAATTTTACCCATTACGCATATGAATAATACTGTACTATAAGTATTTATAGAATCATTAGTGCGTCTGCTAGTGATCATGTAACCTCACAATAATGCTTGAGGTCATATTTGCACGATACATTTGTTTAGATATGTTTGTTGAGATAGTTTTTCATAGTTACGATAAAAGTCAGTTTCAAATTTTATTATTTATTAATAAAATATTGTTGTATATAAGAATATCAAATTGTTGACTTTATATGACTGGATTATATTGCATATAATCCATAGTATAAACTTCATATTAAGATTTTGGTAATATCATTTAGTTACGTTTATCATCTATAATCACCAACAATATTTGATACAACTACAACATTTGACATTGTTGTACTTAACCAACTATAAAGTAGAGCTGGAATTGATTAACCCACAAACATGCTTTCTACGATGCTAACATACGATCCAGATTTCACGGAAAACAAACGCAGGAAAAGAACCGTTTGCCCCTTTCGATTATTTCACACAACCCGCTCGCACTTGGACCCGTTACTGTACAACAAATTAAACGTTAAATTAAATACATATCCGGTCCACACCCAAAATTGTACAAAAGCTCTTATCCACTTTCTACAAACCCTGAGTTACCTACAAACAGAACAGTTAAGACACACTTTAAAATAACCTATTCATAAGAATTTAAATTCCCTGTAACATTCCATAATACATAAAATAAAAAATTTGCTATCATTCATATATGCGCCATCTGCTCATGTATCACAAACACAGTCACTCGCACTCTTTCTCTCATTCACAAACACTTACTTAGACCCATTTACACACATACAATTGCATGCACAGCTGCTCGATGTTTATCGTCACACAAACAAGTAAGCAAGTATGTACAATTTTGAAGTTATAATTAATTAAGTTTAAAATATATAGTATATCATAACATAACATATTCAAATTCAAATTCTAAATCATTTACTCATATAGGTATTCTGTAAATACACTTATGCACATCAATTTTTTGCTTCTACTACCGTTTCGGAAAGGTGCTTTAACATCGAGGAGAAGAAACGGCGAAAGAAACTCCTCA
>DWPT01007577.1:0-10712 GCA_018251895.1 Agathymus mariae mariae | reverse complement strand
TACACGTTAGTTCCTTGGGGATGTACTCGGTATCAATCTAATGCTTTGTCGTTAAATTAATGTTACAATTTATGACAGCCGGAATTAGCAGAACACTACAGATCTCTTAAGTTTCATGGATTGATGGACACCGATGTATTTAACTCTATCTATATGTATACAAGTTAGATTTACTTTCAATGATGCTCCAATTTGTCATGTCCTGTTATAAATGTTGGTTATGTCATAATTATCAAATAATCATTACACAACGTTGTTTCCAAATGTTTTTAATGGCAACCATTAAACTGGAAAATAGTTACTAAACAAAAAAAATTGACAAACAGAGAAAAAAATGCTATCGAACAATTTAGTTTTTTCATACACAGATTCTTGAGCAGTAATTAGCGTTAAAATTGTAATCGTTAAATCCTATCGGGTGGTAGTGTGTGTGTGTGTAACCCCAGACACACAAGTGTTCTTGTTTGTTCGTGGTATAAAAATAACATTAACGTATACAACAGATGAGATAAAACTATCTGTAGCTACTGCTAATCAAGTTAAGGTCTTGCCGACCTCGGCGAGATGTCATTCGAATTCGAATCGAGTGCAAGGAGATTTTTATAGCTCCTGGAAAGGGTGCGTTGGGTTTTGTGCAGGAAGGAACTGGTACCGATACCGGAGACCCTTAGAAGCAATCGATGGCTGCTGAATGAATTTTTACCATGTAGCTTGACAACAAAATCAAAAGAGAGTTGAAATTTATTAAATAAATATTATTTAATGATCAATCATACACTTCCAGCTCAACATTAGATTTCCTTTTCTGCAGGCGGCACGGACAAGCTACTTAAAACATCACTAATAACAAGATTTGAGAACAACTCATTTTGTCATACACATAAATGTTTACCTCGGCTCAAGATACAGAGCCAAAACTTTGCAAGTTGGCAATCACGACCGATGAATTACGGTACAAGGTCATCGGTGATGCTCCTGTTGTCTGAGATGGATTTATATAAATGACCGACAAACTAGCAGACGGGCCCCTTATCGTAAGTGGTCATGGACTAATGGGAACGTTGAACACGTTGAAGGCCAACAAGACAGCGGAGAACACACTAGTTAACTGCAACAAGTCTCCAACAACGCTCCAACAAGAAGTACAGATCCCTACCACCACGCGAGAGTACCGTACCGTAAGGATTAAGTTAAGTGGAACAAAGCGTACCGTTCTGGAAGAAGCTTCTCGAGTCGGGTGGGTCAGTGTGGCTTCGAGTACCCAACTTTCACATTATAATCAAAACACATCATAACATTTAACGGTGGATTTTAGAATGATGACACTGTGAACTGCACGGCTAATCGCTACTTCCATGTTAATAAAAAAATCACCTTTCTACGAGTAAAATAAACTAGATGCACATTAAAAACATAGTTACTGACCTTCAATATGACAAACTATTTGACGTTTCTGGGAATTTTTTAATTTTAATTTGATTCCAATATTTATCAGCGGATGCTGTGCCGATCCGCAAATGGCGGCTTAGATACGCGAGGGTACAACAGTATAAACTGAGCGAGTTGTATAATCTTTATCATAAAGTATATCACACTATGTAATAAGCACGCTGAATAAGCCATTATCGATCGCGTATTGTGAGTATGGTTCTCAAAGTTTTGAAACTTAAAACTTTGCGGCTAACCGTTGTGGAATCAAGTTAGCGTAATAATGCTCAGTTTCGTTGCAAAACGTTTTGCTGTTGGTAAAAAACTTCTATTTATAAAAGTGCACGTAACCCCTGAGGGGAGGAGATGGTGTATAGTAGCCAGAACAGTTGTCTACACACTTGTTGCGAAGAAGATTAATAGTAGTACTCATATTATCACAACTATCATAAAGTGTGAACATTGAACACAGAGATTATAAACTGTATATAGACGAATCTAAGCCACATCTAGTATCCGTGTCACGCCCACTTCGACTGATGTTGATGGGGTTTTCGAAATTAACGACAGAGATCTAGGATCTGAGGTGTAAGCTGTTAAGTATATCACCGTAAATATTTCTCTGTTTATTAAAAAAAATAGTTACCATATATTAAAATAATTTATTTATAAAGTAAATATTATATCTCACAACGATTCGTTAAACTATATTTGAAAGTTACAATGTACTTATATTTCATAAAAGGTTAAACTCGCACTAATGTTTTGAGAATAATATAAATATTTGAACGTATTATTTTCTGTTCATGTCATACCACGTGACTTAAGATGTAAGTCATGAGCCCTTAGGATCGATACAATGTGTGTCCGTGTGATAACGCCGTTAAATTTATTATTATCCGGGGAAAACATTTAAATATTTAACAATACTTTGACAACATCCTACTACGCATACATTCTATTGATAAAAAATTTGTATACTCGAAGAACGGTTGAATTTGACCTCTGCCGATAAGGGGGCCGTTGACTCCGCTATTTTGTATCGATCGCTTTGTACACGTGTTAATTGCGTCAGGCGGAAGAAAATTATGTTTAAAAAAACATATCGAAATTTGGTTAATAATAACTCATTGCCCGAACCTGCTGGATTTTTTAAAATTTTATACAAAATTGTACTATTTTTTCTTTATATATTACCTGTATTGCGTTTTCCAATAACTGTTTTTTTATTTTAAATTTAGGTTGCTGAGAAAATCCTTCATCCTATCGAATACAATTTCCACCCAAATGTCAAGGGCAAGTCCGTCCAATCCGAGCATACATTTTCATCCATAACTAGTGCATTTCTTGGCTGCTTCTGCCAATGATTCGATCGAATTACGAATTAAATTAAATTGTTCAGGTTAAATTGTTCGGTGCACAAGATCGGGAGATGATATTATTTCATTTGGCTTCGCGTCAAACGTCACTTAGAATACAGTACACGTGCAGTATACCACGTTATTGAGACGTTACAGCGCGAAAAACCAGGTGACAGTAGTACTTTCTCCGTCACTCAGATTCACCGCCTCATCATCTGGATCTGTTTACGTCACTAAACACGAGAACGATTTAACCGCTTTGACACATTAATATCTGAAGGATTATGCGTGAATGATTCGGTAAGCTCTAGTCCTGAGACTAGCTGATTAATGCTGTCACGTAGGACAATGCTTAACCCAATAGATGTGATCTTATTACTCATTTTGTATTACTTCAACAAATTGTGTTGCAATTAAATATAAACAATTAAACCAAGTTATCTTTGAGGAGCGACTCTTTAAACTGCAGCAGCAGAAAAGGGTATTACGAAAATTGTTGGTGTCCTACGTTCAGTAGCTACGTTTTCCCTTCAAACTGACGTGACAAGCGTTAACTTTTTATTATTATAATTCTATTAAGGACATCTTACCACCGCTTCGGAGCGTGTTTTTGTCGATCGATAAAATCGCGCGTGAAACTCCGCGATCCATTCTCTAAACATACCGCACCTGTTTAAGTGACAGTACCAAACTAGGTATAATATATTTTATATGCTACGTGTATTCCGTGTTATGTACTAAGTATATTCAGCGGAGTAGGTTATTTAAATAGTTTCAGAACAATAATAAAAGAGCTAAATAAAACCAGGCTCCGCCGGCTAGCGGCTCCCGAGGTATCGGCGTGAAGCAATCATTACAATAACAAAGAGCTGAATATTAAAATCCGTTTGTTTCCGTGTCAAAAAATTAATATTAACGATATCTTCAACAATGAAGTGGAGGCCAAAAAAAGGGAATAATTTATGCGAGACATTTCTTTTGACGCCTTTGTTTTGCGCGCGGATATTCAATGTAATTGAATTATTTCACTGGCGTATCGTTGGATAGGCGGTCCTTGTCTTGGTCGTGATCTATGCGGATAAATAAAAAGTCGGTACGATTACATTTGGGGTTCGGTCGTATCACGAGATCGAATTACATCTCGACGTTATCGGCTGTAAAATTCGAATTACAACATCAACACTGACTTCATAAAGAAGCAGAGTGAGCACTGAGTGTGAGAACGAGAGTGCGTCGTTTTTCTTCGTCGCGAATGCAATTACCGATTACCGATTATAGCAGCCTGTCGATCAAACTAGCCATCGACCGACCGTGGACAATGTGTACCAATTTGGGAAGAAAAAAAAGATTGACTGTGCTTGAAAGATGAATTACAAAATTACGTTGAACTTACAGTAACGTATTGTGAACTGAATTGTGTTTAAAATGCCATTAATACTATTTAAAACTCTTAAAATGAGTTAATACTTTGTGAAATGCTAATTCAGTCACTGAAAAGGATTTTGCCTACCTGCCATATGGAGTTAATGTGTGTATTAATGTCTCGTTCGGTATCTGATTTTAAAGTGTTCTATAAGTACGTGCACATTGCACAAAAACGTAGCTAGGTGCTTCCATTACTATAATTTTTTTGTTAAAAATGGAACACTG
Source organism: Agathymus mariae mariae (assembly GCA_018251895.1). Taxonomy (NCBI): domain Eukaryota; kingdom Metazoa; phylum Arthropoda; class Insecta; order Lepidoptera; family Hesperiidae; genus Agathymus; species Agathymus mariae. The sequence goes on along the minus strand of DWPT01007577.1, from coordinate 6,273 downwards.
TTACATCACGATAAAATCCTGTATCAATAGATCAGTTCCGATTAAGGGCAGCTGGCCATCGTGTGTATTATTCGTACAATTGTGCGGAACGGGACCGATCCGACCGCACGAGTTTGACAGTTTGGCATAATTTTTTTAAGCTACTATTTATCCTATTACTTTGGCAGAGGAAGTAAAGTTGCATGTATCAATTGAGAGACCAATCGGTCACTTGTATTGGAGCCTGTAAAATTCGATTGAATAGTATTTTATTGAGAACCGGTTGGAACCAGTTCGGACCCTACGACACGTGGTCAAACCTTTTGTCATTCAAAGTATTAAGAGTAGTCGCTTGTGTTGTCCCGTGGCGTATTACGTTCTTTGTGATATGATTTATTTTCTTCGGCAGCTGATCAAAAGGAAACAGTACAGTTCTGTTAAAATTTTCAATTTGAATATTGCATAACAACGATAAGAAGTTTAATTTTGTTTCATAATACTAACTAGTTCTACAACAGCGCCAAACTAAGGGGCAGGCGCCACGACAGGACACGTTCGTGTTCCGGCTGCGCTGACTGCTGGTCACCAGCGCTTCTCTATCAGAACATGTAACACGTCTTGTAACTATTGTTAAAACAGTGAATTCTTGTTGAAATGTCACTCTCCCCGAATTACCAATTATCCGCCTGCGAAAATGTCTGACCATGTCGTCAGCAACCATGTCCATCCGGGTGGATAATATCAAATTAATTTAATTTGATATTTCAGCTAGACCGTGTTTTACTTGTGCTGTCTGTTCTTCATATCTAATGTCTTTTATAAAAAAAAACTAAATTAAGTAATTAATTAATATAACTTAAACATTAACATTGAAACTAAAAATAATATTTAACAAAACTAATTCACATTAGATTCATAACGTATCAGCGGATGTGACTGTTCCGAATTTCGCAACCCCCGATCACCCCCGGCCGCCCCCAACCACCGCTCCCCATGAATCAGTAATGAGTAAATTAACGCCACCTATTGTTTAGACACCATGTTTTTTATATCAGAATATTAATAACCGTCGCCATTGTCTCGAGTTTTGGGGAATGAAGAAAAATGTTCCGTTCAGAACTAAAGCGGGGGGCACCCGGTTTGATTTGATTGATTTTAGCATTAATTTCAATAAAAACAATGGCCGAGAATGTTTTGGACATCGCCAAATTGCGTTTGAGGAAATTCCAGGTGGGGTGAGGGAGGAAAATAAGAAAATTGGAAAAACTTCTATTTCGGTTGGAATTGTCGTATTTTATGATGACGCTTTTTATTACAAATTTCATTCTAATAAGACACGCTTAAATTACAATTGTCTCTGAGAATAGTGTATATGAAATAATAAGTCGCTTTTTAATTTTTTACTACACAAAATCAATAGATAGATAAGTTTGAACTACAAGTTAAGTAAACGCAACAGAAGTTATTAGCGGTGTGCGGTGTTCACGAAATTCGTCAATTACTCAGAATTCCGAATTCGTCCGATCACACAATACCCCTCTTAATGGGTACATACAAACAGATAGAGTCTTGTACCGATAATATGTCACAAATCATCTTCTATACTACACAAAGTTTATAATGAATTGACATATTCTGTACACGTGTTGCGCGCTTCGTACTAACGTGCGACAACATGTGTCACATGCATGATTCAAAGCCAACACAAACCCAACCTTACCATCGTTTACATATAGTTGAATATTGCTCGCAATTTACACAGCTTTAGTTTGATCGGCTCCATAAGAATTTGGCTCTTATTGGTCCCAGTCGTGGAATGATTTCAGTTAAGACATCGGAGCTGTAAGTTCCATTATCGTGTGAAGCACCTAATACGCGAAGTGGCTGTTATTGGATCGATGTTAATGCATCGACTGTTTAGTTCGAAATACTTGAATCGTTCTTATGTTGTAAGCTAAATAATTACTAGTGTTCTATTCAGTAATGTACATTACTGCAAAATTTTTAAATCATTTGACGGAATAACATATCGCATGTAACGCGGAAACATAATTTAATTATGCGAAACAATAAATCAAGACCCATTTCTTAAAACGTCGGTCATCGTCCCTACCTAGAACGATAGGCATGATTTAATCAATATTGATGGCTGTTCCGACATTTCCAAGATAGGACGTGATGCAATTACCATCTTTGATCAGTTAATGTTTTATTTATAGATCCGTAATTAGTTCGACATGTACCTGAATCGGACCATCAATATTAATTTGCCATTACAATAACTCCTCAAAGCGACGGGTGTAGGCGGCGAGGCGGATAATTGAAACATAATGTATTTATGTTTGTTCTTATCATTAATGTTTATTTATGTACGATATGCATACACAAGTGATAATGAGAAAGTAAAATTATAAATAAGTATAAGATAGTAGAGTCATACTGCAACAAGTGTATCTGTTGAAAGCTAATCTAAGAAGCTAGAAAACGATAAACGATTCTTTGGAGATCGAATCAAGTGGAGCTACCTGCAATTGTACTGTTATTTTATTAAGATTATTAGTGTCGAATTCCATGACCTCAATATATGTATAAGTTTAATTAATAAATAAGTTTTATAATATAACCATTATACTGGATCAAAGGATGTGAATTTCTTCAACATTTGAAACATGAAATAATTATTTTTCAACACTTAGTAACGAGAAAAGCGATGAAAAGGTGCTAACAAACTTACTAGGATATTTTATACGGCCGTGCTGGTAAACGCTTTGACTTCAAATCGAACTTTGTCGCTCACAAAGTAGAGTTCAAATCATCCGAGCGATGTTGACGTACCACTCGATTCGGTTTGAAATCGAATATCAACGCTTTTCTTCAATATGACATCTCAAAGACTGTCCCAAAATATAGTAGAAACAGATGCGTGTTATTTTATTAAAGTTGAAATTCTGGAAGCGTAACAAAGCGAAGACGCTCTCACAAAAAGACAACTGAAATAATGATTTTAAATGTATTTTAGACATGGACAATACCATTTAAGAGTAATAAGAACGAAAAGATCACAAATATTGTTAACAAAGGTATCAAACGGCATTTTACATAGTTTCAACAGAACGTCGTGCCATTCGTTTAGATTTTTCAGACTGAGTCAGTAATGTAAACCCCTGACTAACGAGGTGAGCTAAAGTGTATAGAATGATATCATTGAAATAAAGCATTCTAATCGACTCCGCGTGAACACGACTTCGTCGAAACTTTTATCTACTCAACACTACATCAACGTTATCTTTAAATTTATGGGTCACACATCAAAGTAGATCAGACAATAAGTGATGCGTTAATCATAAAATATGCCAATTTAATTTTTATATTTGTAGTAATGTTGTCTATAATGGTGTATAATTTTATTTCAGGTTTCGCAAAACGTCATTGACGTCAGGTGGAACGCGGTGAATTACTTTGTAAGAGAAACAAAAGTTCGAAAATAAGCGAGTCTTTGAAGATAAATAATTTATTGCTCCACTAAAACCTGTATAAGAAAGAAATGTTGATAAACTTCGAACATTAAATATGTAACTGTTGACGATCGTAAAAGATGGAAGCCAGACGTAGTACATACATAAATATCACTTCGTAGGAAATATAACTTTTATTAGTTCGCCGTCGTAGAGACGTACTTGCGATGAGCAAATTAAAAAAGAACTTGCACGGTCGATTTGCACGGAAAGACATTTATTTGATGTGTTATCTGGACTTGTGAGGAACGTTCGACTCGAGTGATTGCCCCGATTTTTAAACGCATCAACTGAATTGATATATGGGACAGGAATGTGTCATGTGAATCGCGGACATTTTCGATTTTATCAGCATCCCGTGCGCGAGCGTCAGCGACGCGGCCCGCTAATAGATTCAACAGGTGTGCCACAGGGTGGTCTAATCGGCCCGCGACTTTTTTGTTTACATTTCACGAATTTATCGCATTCGTTGACGTCTCGAGGCGCTCGTTTGATTCATGCACCCGCGCTGTCGCTTTTTAATACTGATTTACAATAAAAACAGAACTGTTTCACCGGCGATTGATGCGAGTTATGATTAATGTCTAGCCTTTGATGTCGGCTGCTATGGATCTATCGAGTTGGCTTCTGAATATCGACGCTCGGCGTGTATAAATAAACTGCATGAGTATAACGCGAGCGCCGCCTTCGTTTTAGTTAATTATGAGGTAATTAAAGCATTGCTGACTGTCTAACAAACTTCACTTGGTATTAGCTATTCAAGCAAGATTGAGGTTTTGGTAAATAAAATTATATTTGTCAGATGGTACTCAATCATATTAGGATTTTTCTAGGATATCAATTTTACTTATTGAGCTTTTTAATAATCTGTGGTAATCAGTATCAATATCATTTGTACTCAGTACTTATATTTTGAAGCAAGTAAGAACGTATCATTTTTAAATCACGAAACAATGCAGCAGTAACACGTTATAATATTGACACAAAAAAATATCTTATCGACATCCCCTCACTCCAAATTGTCACTGCATGTACAATCAAATTATGAACCTCTTTTTGGTTAGGTTAAAATTAGACTAATCAGCATCGAGTACAAAGAATTACATCGCTTTCATCATCGACACGATGATGTTTACGCCGCATCTTCCGAGAATCGCTGCCCGGTATTCAATACTTGGAAATAAATATGTGAGTTTGACATTTGCTTTCATGTATACGCTTGCGTGTTTCGTGTGTAATTACGGGGTTCACTGGAGACCAGTCGCCTTATTACTCTACATACAGAGTTCATTTTATATAAATTTTTCATAAATAGCATCTCTAGCTTTTTTGTTATTAAATTATCGTGCGTGGCGATTTCAGAGATGATAGGTTGCATTTGATGGGGCGTCTGATTGCATCTCTTGTCGACATTTCGGATCCGTTGCTTTCTCTTTGATTGACTGCGATTAGAGTTGCGTTTGTCTTGTTTGACGTCTCTCCCGGTGAGTCAAAGGCAATCTACGGTTGTACAGCTGGGTTTCGTTTCATTTCCGATTCTACTTGAAATGTGTCATTAAAAATCAAGAACTATACCACAGTTGTATTTGAATATCTTCTTTCTTATGAATGTGTTTTTCGAATAAGCAAGCTGGCGCAAAATTGGCAACGCAACAACAACTTTGTTGGCAATGTTCGCGCCTACTAGATTTGCCAACTTATTGAGAGTATAAACGGTATTGATATTATGTCAATTTAGTCTAACAAAATCTATATGTCAGTCGCCCGTATATCATTAGTCATTCGAGTTCGAAGATCTCACTACAGCACCACAGGCGAGTTTACGATGGCCAAAACCTAATAAGAGAAACGCGTGCAGGACTAAAAATAACAAAATTAAAATAAATCGAACGACAGACAGTCGTCATAAACTAATTTTGAGTGTTTTCCTTTTGGTGTATACAAAAATAGCGTCATCACTCTTTCATGTCCCGCGCGGGAGTGACATTAAGAATTTACAGTTTGGGATTTAATACAGCGCCATCTACCGTTTAAGATGAAAGTTAAGATTATATGTATGGTATGTTTGATTTATATTGATACTGTCAAGTAGAATGTTCGACTCGCGTTTGATATATTAAGTTTATACGACTATGCATACTATATGCTCAAAACTTGCAATAACTTTAAATTTTATCAACATCAAGACGTAACGAGTCTATCACCAAAAAAATACTAACAATGATTACAGGAATCGGCAAGTCATTGAATATATTCTTTTGCTAATTTTTGTCGAAAAAGTTAAATTAAAATTGCGTTCCAATCAAAAGGAATTCAGAGAAAGTATAATCAAAGTTGTTTCAAAACTGAACTGAATCGTTTATCGGTTGTCATTAAAAAGAAATAACGCTTTTGACTACCCTTCTATTGCCAACTTAATTAAAAACAAGTGAGATTTGTAAAAAGCGAAGGAAAAAAGTAGAACGGAAAGTTTCGTACTCGATTGGGGTTAATAAGAAGTTTTTAAAGTCGCCAAACCTTTAGTAGATCAACATTGTGTACGAAGTGAAGGATGTTTGGAAGGCTTCTTTGAAATAATTTGAACAACAATCTTTTCTTTGGAATAATGGTTTTTCGTCAACTCCTTAAAGTATGTTTACCGGCAATATATAACTGAAACTTGTTTCTTATTTTTGTTATCAAATTCAAATTCAAAATCATTTAATCATTTAATCATATAGGTATTCTTTAAATACACTTATGCACGTCAATTTTTTGCTTCTACTGCCGTTTCGGAAAG
>DWPT01007576.1:0-10712 GCA_018251895.1 Agathymus mariae mariae | reverse complement strand
TTACTTCACATTAAATTGCATATGACGGGCGCCACGACAAAGTGAACGTAAAGTCATGAACTACAAAAAATAATTTTAAATGATGTAATATCTGGATATCAAATTAAAGGGAAAGCTCATATCAAAAATAAACATACCGTTAGCTATTGCTCGCTAAATTTTCCTTCCAAACTCACGCAAATATTCTGCAAGTACTATATAACAAAATTATAATCCATAAAATAATTTAAATAAAAATTCGCCTACTTAATAATCACAATGTAAGAAAAAATCTAAATGTATCATCTATTAATTATACCATTTAGGTGAAATAAATTTAACAGTTTTTAATATATGTATATTGTATGTATGTATGATGTTCAGAAGATAGGTGTGCCGGCACGCCGCGTGTCCTTACAAAACGACACATCGCAACAAAATGAAACGGTCATAAGCTTAAGGGCAAAGTGACGTGAGCTTACCTTTATTAAAATTAACCACCCCGTGATTAAAAAGTATGAGGGGGAGAGAATCGACAGTTTTCTAAAGGAGTTACGTACCGTCCAAGCATACCTTAAATTACTATTCGTTGAGTTGCCTTAAATTTACGGAACAAGGTACTAAAAGCTTTTACACTGAAAAGGTGCTTTTTATTCCTGGCCGAATAACAGAATTAATGGGGCGGCGGTAACGTTATGTACGACACTTGCAGGGTATGTAGTTAGGACGTGGCAGAACGCTTAATACTTTTGAGAATTATATTTAGATTTATTCTCATTTACCTCGTATGTTTAATTTATCAGGTGACCCCAGCCTGGTTCGAATTTTTTATAATAGTATAATAGTACATGCAACCGATCATAATATATATTCTAACCATAAAGCTTACAGGGCTCAATCTGTTCATCGAATATTTTTTGAAAATTGTAACGGACATAGATGGTGTTATCGTTATTTTTTCAGTTTATCTGTCACATCACGTGTAACACCGAAACAATTGAAGAAATTTAAATGATTGTTGGCATACTTGAAACCTATATTTTGAGTCAATATGTAGTATATTTTTCATCTCGGAAAATTAATTTTTGTCACAGCTATTCGACAAGAGTAAGAGTTATATTCTTAGTTAACAGGGAGCAGAATAGTTATTTGTTAATTAGGGAGGAAGAGTGATTTGAATTTGGAATATTAATGTCGTTATTAAAAGTTAAAATCACCAAAAAGATTAATCACGTACATCGTATGAACTAGTAACAGGCTGTGGTAAAGGAAAGCGCGCGAAATGCATTCTGCCTTCGTCCGACTATAGTATCCGAAATTGGAGTTTAACTTCGTTTAAAAAAAAATGTGTGTCAAGTAGTGAGAATGAAAATATAATATTAACGCCAAAGAACATTGTGTCGGACGCTTAAAATGTGATACAAAATCTTTTACCTACAAAATCCCGTGAAAAATATATGGAAGCATTTGATAATTTCATTCGCTAAAAAAATACAAGAAAAACTAAATATTTTTCTAATAAATGTGGTTTTGGCCTATTTCCAAGATTCGGCCAAATGTAAACAACCTACTACTCTATGCTATAATCTACAGTTAGTACCGAGAGGGACATTAAAATCGAAACATACTTAAAATTATTAGTTTATCTGCAACGAAGATCCGAAGAATATAAACAGAAGAAATCCAAGGTGTTATCTTGTCAAAATGTTAAAGTTTTTTTAATGACGCACCTCATGAAGTCCATCTCCTGACAAAGTAAGTATTTATTTATTAACATTTTAGTATTAAGTGGGTCGCAAGTGATAGTTGCTAATAGCACCGTATCTAATTTTGAGTCTAACTTTGTATCTATTTGTTAGAGGTTGTGTTGAGTTCTGGAGTTCGTGGGCTTGTCGGAGCGATGAGCTTCTTATTCTAAGGGGACGAATTCGAGAGCGGACATTACTGTATTAAAGAGACGTGGAAGATAGAAATCATGTACGGTAGCTGAAGGATATATAGCAGACTCTAGTGAAAACAAAGCTAAAATTTGTCACCGAATTGTCTAAAATATTATAACAAAAGAACCGCATTAGCGCATGTCTAGGGAATATCGAGAACCATCACCGATGTCGGCAAATAATCAAATTTCTCATAAATTACCTCGTGCGACACAGTTTCCTGGGACTTCTAATTTTTAAATTGTCAAAAAATTTACCACTCTAACGGATGTTCACAAGAAAATTGTTAATATGCATTTTGATAATTGTTCAAATTTTAACAATAGCCTCCAATTATTTCAATTATATTTCGTATAATTTTCCCTATAAATGTATGTAAATAAATGAACATAATATTCTTATTCATAAGATAAAAAGTAGAGTGTCCACCTTGGAATTAATACTATTTTACTTTGAATCCTTCGCTCCGCTCTGGATTAAAAAACACTTTCGCCTTAAAAATAGTTCTTTTCTTCCATGATAGACAATCTACTATTGTTCTCTCGGAATTTTCCAAAACGAAGCGAGTGTAGTACTGAAATATTTAATTTCCTATCATTAACAGACGCTAAACGAGCAGACGGGGGCCACACGGAAATTGGTAACGGCCGTGGTCGCGGTGATTTATGATCCTAATACTGAATATTGTGTATATTATGATATTAACTTAACACTATTTATTATTCATGTGAATTACCTGATGATGGTTCACATTGCAGTTTTTTTGTTATACTGTCTTCCAGTCCATATTTCTTATTGTAATTAAAGTTTACTGCTTTAACATCTTGTACCTCTTCCTTTCACTCCTAATTAAATTCTAATTACCGGTACTATAGCGTCGGTATCATTTCAACAAACAACTCGAAAACAAAAGTCGTCAGCCTCTAATAAACCAGGTAACGGGTTCTTTGCATAATTAAAATTTCAAAGACGACGTGTGTCAGAATCTATTAGTGGATCTCAAAAAGAGTTTTTTCCACTGCGAATGTTTGTTTTGAGTCAACTCATTAGCGACGTGGGTTTTATTCTTAATTTAGGCCTGGAGAGTGCTTTACAGCTGTACTTCGTGTGAATTGGTGTTGGTATATAGTTCCGCCTTTCCACAATTGGAAGCTTTCAAGAAATAATGCCACTAACGGTCAGCCATCGAAATTGCTTCAAAGTTGCTTTACGGCCGAATCCTATAACTTATCCATCGTTGCTGTTGGTTAAAAATTTACTACATGTTTGTGTTTCAATAAACAAAGATATGTAACATTTCTAATCATGAGATTGATCTGCCCCGAGGATGTCTCGCTTACTAAAGATAGTTAAGCATAAGGGAGTTCATTGAAATGGACTGTTAACCAGAAATAAGAGCTAGATTTGCCATACTATAGAAACCGACCGTAACTTGGTCGTCCAGTTGCGATTTACACTGGCCGGTATATGAGCGCTTCATAGTTTCTTCTTCGTCTCACTTCATATTATGTTGGAAATAGATGGATGGAAAACTTGAAGCTGATAGGTCAATTATTAGTTATCCTTTCTATCGAAGTAAGGATGTCATGTTACATCTACGGCGAGGAAAGCTATCTGTGATAGAAAAATCTTTCATCTGATTTTGAATATTGTTTCAGTATCAAGCGTGTTTCATTTGTATATTTGAATAAAGATTTTTTTATTATATGATAATAATTTGAATATTAACTAATCTTATTTTGAAGACCCCGCATCCACGTAGGTTGCGTTGTTTTTTCCATTTCCATCTTAAAAATCAATTACGGTTTAAACATTTTTTAAACGTCCACTTAAAGTATTTATATGGGAGTTGACGTAAATCTTGTTCGTGGTTGGAATGAGTCCAGTTCCGTCTAATAGGATCCAGTTAACTTTATTTAGTCCATTCGAAATAATTAACTTATCAATTTACAGGACTCGAGTAAAATTAATTATACATTTTGCTTGTCTTACCTTTGTAGTAGGTATATTTAATCGGACAAAAGGACTTGAAACGGCTGATATTTTTGCATATATAAGCGACATTTTAAGTGTATAAGTCAAGTTGACAGACAGGGACAATTGGTTGGCCCCTCATGTTTGACTCATACACTTGAAGGAAATCTCAATTGGGAGTCCTGCTTACCTGAAAGCTTTACTTCGTGTGCTTGAAGATTTGTGAAGTTACAGCAAGAGTAATTAAGTACTATCGGTTAGAAACAAAAAAAAATCTAGTTTACTGTTTTGATTTTATGAAAAAGGTAACAATCTGAACAAAATTATAAAAGAAGTATTTAGAATTTCGGTTTGTTCATCTTCTTTTGTTCATTTATGATAAAAATAAAATACAAAGTTTATGTTTATAAAGTTTATGTGACATTTTTCGTCTTTCTAAGAAGTCTACACGAATAGCAATAGCTTAATCAGCACAAGTACCCAAATTCAGCAAAAAAAAAAATGCCAGCCATTTTGTTGTGGTAGAGGAAAAAAAATCGGGATCGTGATTTGTTGATAAAATCTATAGTATTTCACTTCTGCAATGTCTCCAACGTGTTCATCGCTGAACAAACACATTGTACAAAGCTCCGTTGGACACGTTACTAATCTTTTAAAATCAAACAGTTGTGCGATGTATCCAATCATTACACATCTATTTAGGAAAATTGTATGCATGACATTACAAGTTTACAATACGTGACCTGTTGGTCCCACATCAGAATACCCTGTGTTGTGGATATCCAAATCCTTTCCAGTAATACAACAAGTGTCTTTCTCTTCTGTTATTCAACACTAAATTAGTAAGCATAAAATATTTATAACAAGTATAATCAACATGTGTATGGGGGCTTGTTTCTAGATGTATCATTCATTATTAATATTGAATTGCAGTTATAGCGTTAATAGTCCGACGGCTTATGTCAATCATGAGCGATCGAGTTAATTACTTTGTACGCTGTCGGAGAGCACATTAAGCCGGCGATGCCAGTTGTTATCGTCATTTACACACCAAAAACGGTTTTAATATTTAGAGTGGAATTAGAAAGTTATTTTATTAATATAGCATGATCTATAACAGTCAGTACGGCCAGAGCTTTAGACTTAATCAATGCGAATATCTATTTAAAAATATAAATTAATTCAAGTTTGTTTTTTTCCAAAGAAGGTATTTTTTTTGATTTACACCATATAACTTTCACTGACGAAAATATTGAGTATGGATATTTGGCAATAACAAAATTCAAATTCTCTTTTTAACACTATGTATACGTCAAATATTTTTCGATACAAAAGTATGAAACTTCTCAGCAACTACGTCTGAATAAAACTCTCATAAAACCGTTCGGAACCTATGAACTTTTGTCCGAGAATAATGGGATCAAATAAATTCAATGAGCAATTAAATTCACTCAACTCAACCCAATGTTTGAACCGGCACTTATTTTGCCATAGAATGAATAAAGAAAAAAATATTTTTTGCCTTTGTGTTGGTCTGTCAATTTTTGTTCCAAATTATCCTAGTTAAGGAAAGTCCTTCCTTTCAACCCGTGTTTCAAACATGACTGTCATGTGTTTTTAAATAAACATTCGCAACATAGTTTAATGATTTACTAATTTAAAAACATATTAAACTTGTCAGGCTCACCTCAAGCAACCTTCTAGCCATCGTGCAATGTGCTTCCACTTAAAGCTGAGCAAGGTGGGTTCCTTAAGGCTAATGGACGCTTGGGATAAAGTTCACGTAAATAGCATTTGACACCAAAGAACCTGACAGACTTACTGAACAGAAAAGCATCAAATCAGAGTAATTTCTCACTTATTTTAAACTGAAATTTAAAGATGCTCGAGAATTCAGAGTATAAAGAGGAATATTCAAAGGCAAGGCTTGAACGAAATTGCTAAATCATTGCGTTCTCAGACGTGGTTGCTACGGACAATATTGGATTTTGCCGGTTATTTGAATAAAAAATTAATAATATCTACTTCCGTATCTGCGACGTGACCCAAAGATAAGAACAGACAGGAGTTTGTGGTTATAAATGTGTATATTGTAATATAGAAGACACATTTAGCATGTTTGCTAAACATACTTCACAAATGTTATATTTACAACAGGATTTGCATGACCTTAATGGTGTAGCGTCAAGAGCATTTTAAACGCGTCGATAAAATATATTCTTATTTACTGAATCTAGAACGCGCCAACGATTTTAATGAATTGAACAGTAAGGTTGCATAAACATGTAAAACTAGATTAACAGTACAACAGTGTGTAAAGATATGTTATGTTAAATATGTTATATTGATAAAACTCTTCCAATTCTTTTCAGCTTCAACCTTTTTATTCATTGCACTTTAGCTTTTCGACATGCCAGTTGTTTGCAGCGTAAACATTTACTGAATTGTTAGTCTGGCTTTTATTTATCTCAATTTCAGTTAAAATTAAACTTAATATGATATGCATTTACACCTGCAGTTTCCTTACCTCGTAAAGTTCTTTCACATGATTCTTAATTTGCCTGTCAAGTACCTACTCACTCTAGATGCTTGTATTGTACTCCGCTCATCGACGTGTTTTTCCTTACAAAGATACGTATTTGTTGTGTATACCCGTGCCATCGAAACACGAGGGAAGGGGAGTCAAAAATCACATATTTAAGAGTGAAGTGTAAAACGATTGATGATGTTATTTTTCTGCTGCCGACTTTTACGAACGACTGATAGGGTACAGAATATGGGACAAAAATAATATAGTTATATGTCAGGTTAATAATAAAAAAAATTCTTCAATTACCTATGTATTAAGTGGTGTAACTTTGATAGAGTCCGTCCATTTCAGAAATGAACATTTATCAAATTACAAACACCTTTCGACCGTCAAACTGTGCCATTGCTTTAACAAATCCCTGTCGTGAGTGGACCCTGTAGTAGAAGCTACGAGAGACTTTCAAATTTATTTTTCTACTCAAGTAACAGAAAGCTTGGTACTACTACTTATGGCTATAAACTTATTTCCAGCCAGTATTATCTTTAAAATAATCACTTTGCTTGTAATAACTGTATGTACCAAATTTCACCTGTTAATACTGGCGATAAGCCACTTGCTGTTTGCAATGTAGTCTAAGTTTAAGGAAGTAGGACTCTCAAATATGAAGCTGAAGCCATTTGAATTTTTTACGATAACAATATGTACGTAATCTGTAGAGCAGTCTTCAGTTACAGATGCTTGTCTGAAGTAGCAACAGGAGATTGATAAAAATAAATAATATAGCGCAACGTACCATCTAGCTCATACCCCTGTCCACCCCACTGAGGCAGGTCTTGAGAATACGCTTTGGGATCAGTCCGGCTGCCTATCGATATCTTGAGGCTCTTCCAAAGCTTCATGATGACCTCATATTTGGAAACACGTCACTACTGTCACTACACTACACTGGCACTTTATCTTCTTTAAATAACCACCTGGAACAATCAGGACAAAATATTAGATCATTTTGTTATTGCCAATTTAAATGTAAAACTATAAAAGAATTTCAGACAAAGACCACGAGTTTGCTCCAAAGTGAGACCAGCAGTGATTCCAAGTATGAAAAAAAAGGCAAGTCAAGGAATGGTATAAATATCCTCTATAGTAATAATTTTGCACGATCCCGTGTTCTCACTACATGCCAATTGTCATGCAGATCGGTCTAGACTTCCCTGAGTTGTGACGGGACATACAGACAGACAAATTTTTTTTTTTAAATGGTCAAATTTATCTCAGTGCGTTACAAAACGAATATTTATCATGAAATTTGGCAAAAATGGAATAAACAGACAAATAAACATTACTGATTCGTATAGATTTTATACAGCCTATCATCTGCGCGATCACGTGCTCTCACTACACACCAATTTTCATTACGATCGTTCAAGCCGTTTTTCAGTTATCTCGAAACGTACAGTGAAGCTCAACATTCATTTAGTACTATAGAAATAGATTATAAGACAGTAACAGAACTGCTTTTACTGCGTTCTCAGTCAATGGGAACATACATTTTTGTCGGTATTATTAATAAGACATATAATAACTAACAATATATTTCTAACTTTAAATATAAAATAAGTGTATCCTCGTGTTGAGTTTGGTGAAGGGATTTTTCTAAAGCGTAAAATGTACCTCCGGGATTAAACGGATGGAGCAAAGCCTAGTGAATTCCAACAGGCCCTAGCTTCGTTCGCTGTTAGGAACTTGCACCGCTAACAGGGTAGTTTATCTTTGATTCAAGGATGTTAAATTTAGAATTTAATTTAATCGTAGACGTAAATTTATTTATTATTAATAAATTTAACGTTGTCACAAATAAAAACAAAAGGTAGGTACAATAATACTTATGACAATAAAACAAAACGTTTTATTATTAATTTAGTTGTTTTTTCCAAGGATGAATCTAATTTGATTTTGTTTGCTTTGTCGGTCTTGTTGTTTTTAATATCAGCATCCATAATATATTTTATGTTGCCAAGACTGGTCCGTAATAGCAAGCTATAGAAGCGTGTCGCCTTAATATAAGACTGTAATGATCCGTGACTGACATTAATGTATGCCGTTTTGCTAAAAATGTATCCTATTAAGTGTTGCGTAACGCGGGGTTCCCTAAACCTTATAGTTAGGTATGTCTTCAAGAGTCTTCAAGAGGAGAGTGAATAGGACTGTAAAGCTAGTGCGTTCAACATCTAAGAATTAATCTTCACTAACAATCAGATGGGTTGTCAAGCATTATCTTATCATATTGAAAAAAATTGATACAGTTACATTTTTCCGTGATAGTGACGTGCTTCTAATGTAGTTTGATCCGTGTTTAATGTGGAATTATTCATATTTTGCACGAATAACTTAACACTCGTAGACATCTGTCCATAGCCAGGCTTATTTTTAACATCCAAATGACAAGATACATAACTTCAAATCATTAGCGACCCATAGCTGTAGAACATGGGTCTTCCCTTGTTCAAACATCATCGCGCTTTACTGAAGAGAGTTGAACGATATATATTATTTTAGTATTAAAAGTAGAGACGGGCCGCCTAATGGTAACTGGGCATTGTCCTCCGTGCACGTCCGTAACACCAATGGAAGTGGCAGCGGGAAACACATGAAACACATTTCAAAGTTAAGGCTTAATGTTTTAATTTATTTATATTTTTTATATCTTTTCACTTCGGTATATTTTTATATGTATTATCTGTACTTATGCATATATACTTGTCAATTAGTTAGGCCGCTTTACAATATTAATTTACGATTTATGACAATTCTCATAGAAGTTTCATGTGAAAAGTTATAAAACTCATGTGTCTTTAGGATATAATAATTTTTTTCGTAAGTTGAACATTCAATTTGAATAGTTAAGAAACAGTTCTACGAACAAGAACGTATGAATTTTGAACAAGTAATTTATCATTTTCATGGGTATCTCAGATAGTTTGATAGTTTATTCCGATTGTAACTTACTCGGTTTCGAATGTCAAGTTTCTACCATTTATTGGTCATTATGGGTGCGACAATAATATTTATCTTTAAATTGAGTAATTAAGACTAAAGAGCTAAATCACACTCTTCTAAGATTATTTATTATGTTAATGGGTACAAAACTTATTAACCTGATAATATAATTCTTTTAATTGAGGAAAATAATTTCACACACCTTCAGTAACGTCGAATTATAATCGATTTTAAAACGCAAGTCCGACTGTAGGAGACACTTCACCATTATGTTTGTGATAATCTATGAGTATATTCATATTACAAAGAGAGTTTGAATTCTGTAAGTTTGTATGTATTCGAAGAGTAATCTCTGATACCATAGCAACTATTTGAAAAATTATTTAAGCATTTAAAGGTACATTATTCCGGGTTTACATAGGCTAAACAAATACTGTTTAACCCGAAGGAGGTCGGGCGAGGCGTTGGTAAATAAATGAAAGGATTACTTAATTAGGATTATTAACTAAGGAATGACCTCTACTGTCTGTACCGTAAAGTGAATGTATGTGGGTATTACTGTCATAATTGTAATAAAAAAAACATGGTAAATTCTTGCCAAAATCAGATGTATAATTATAACATTAACGTCTATAGGTATATTAAAAAGTTCCTTCTTGGTTTAAATATTATCTATGGTGCAGACAAACAGACTCAGGTGACATGTTGAGTTTGTAAAGATAATAAGCGTAGCCGTGGGATTCAACCTGTACATCGTACAACATATTTCAAAGGAATCGTATGGTGAATGGATTCGCGTAAATTCAATATGCTATCATATTTACCTTTGAAACTGCTACCGGGAAGTTTTAAAAACTTCGCCATCAGTGTTCTCTCTGTTGGTTTTGCATTTCAAGTTTATTCCCGTACTAAAAGTAAGTCGGCAGCTATCAGTTCCGTTTGTACAGTTTAATGTTTTGGTGAGTCAGCGCCAAGCTCGAACGTCTTGACGCTATCGAATGGCGCCGTGGGAGCTTTAACGACGTCTACGTTTTCAAAATTATAGATTAATGACTAATCCAATAATATATATATATATGTGTGTGTGTGTGTGTGTGTGTGTGTGTGTGTGTGTAACACAATACAAAGAGTACTGTAAATAAAAATCAAGGTACCACCCATCTAGAATAGATCTCGAAATTTCTTACTTTACTTCCTTTTCTTGTATGTGATATTGGTGTAAAGACGAGCAGTGATGTCAAAGTTTTAATAAATTACCGCTTCAATACGGTATCCTGTATCGTTAGCACCAA
>DWPT01007575.1:0-10713 GCA_018251895.1 Agathymus mariae mariae | reverse complement strand
AAAGAACGAGTAGCATTAAAAGCTTATTGCAATCGTTTTTTTTTTATTGTACGAGAAGCTTTTGGAAGCATTTTAATAATTTAATTCTTTCAATTTTATGTTTACTGACTGATTGACTGATAAAAAATATCACTATCGCTTAAACCAACAATTTATAACTTTAAACTCCCTAGTCATTTCGATTTTTCCACTTACTCCGGCGTTGGTAAGTATCTCGAGAGTCGTTGATTACTGAACGCCCAAGTTCTCTACTTTTCATCAGTAATGCGAGGTGATGAAAAATAAAAATCCTCCGAATTCCAATTTATCTCATCTGGAATAGGTAGTGAATGTATCGAATATATATAGATATATTTTTCGTTTCCCGTTATCTATTTTGGTAGCTTTCCTCTTTTTTTCCCATATTAAAATTACAAACAGATGAGAAAATAAATATATTTTTTTTTAAATTGCGACTTCATTAATGTCAACTACATAACGGTTATTATAAAGTGGAAATGAATTTAAGTAAAATATTGTTATATGCGCTACATACATAATAAAATATCTGAAATCGGTGATAAACTAAGTAGATAGGTAGGTAGGTAAAATGGTAGTCACGCTAGGTTCAATCCTTGTTATAAATCATGGCGTTTAAATCGCTAAGTATTATTGTTTCGGCACCACCGACACACACTTCCTTAGGCATGTAGCGCATACAATATATATTATATTATATTTGTTTTTTAATTCATTTTAACTTTTTACTATTATATCGTAGCTTTTCTTTTTGAGGTCGGTTTAAATTAAAAAGAAACTATTTTTCCATTTTTGTTGTAAATAGGGTGCCTAATGAATACCGTATTTGAAAATATCGTTATGTAACGGGACGAGTACATTGGACACTTAATTTTAAGAAGCACGTCTACCCAACACGCAACTCAGTAGGTAGTTTCCGTCATCTAATCTCAGCGTTATCCTTCATATTCTATTCATTATGTAAGGGGTACTGTTGCTTTTATCATCAGTTCAGCATCACCGTACATACATACAATATAATAGGTACCTACCGAATAGAAACTGCTCAAAACACAGTTGGATTATTTTATTCCGTTGAAGAGTTGCATTTTTGGTCTTCAAACACATCATCGGACCCAGAAATGACTAGTGATGAAATGGTTTTGCAATTTGTTATTCCAGCAAATATTAGTAAACACGGTCAATTTTTCTATCCTTTAAAAATTTCCACTACTTATTTTCAGAACCCGTCATCAGATCTTTTCATATTTTGAAAGGGCCAACGGCGAGCCATTACATAGCTTCTTTTTTTAAATCGATTCAAAAGGTGCGGTGTTTCGATTAGTAATTAATTATACTTGTAGTTACAATAATGTCACATTGTTGATCTCATGTGGCAAGAACCCATATCTATTAACACAGTTTGTTTATGAAATGTACCTACTACTTACATCCCTAGGGCACAAAATCATAAACAAAACATAGATGGAATAAGAGGTGGAAGAAAATACGCAAACTGTTTGCATAACACATACCTGGACACATACTTTTTTTACAGTTACATTCTCAAACCTATCGTTGCTGGCACCTGTCATTTAATAATCTATTTGTAGTGTTTTCTATTAGTAAGGTGATTCTTTTCTCTATAGGTGACTCTAATGAACAGTGAGAGAAGTGTACCCCAAGCCTTATGTCAAAGTTTATTATTTAAACAGCCATACTTAACAGTATCGACTACCAAGTAATAGCCATGTAAGACATTTTTTTTACTTTACAGCCAGTATCGATGATTCCACTAGCTTAGTTTCTCAAAGTTACAACTAAGTAGCAGCTGAAAAACCCTTGAATCTAAACTGATTTATGACCATTGATATAATTTTATTGCTTATCTCTGGACCTCATTTTCAAATTAAATATATTTATTTATATGGGATCACATCGTTACTAGACACTTTCAAACCAATCTGAAGATCTTTTGACATTTTGCAGACGAAAGGGGGGCGGGGCGCGGAGTGAGGCGTGGCGGGTGCGCGCGCGCCGCCCATTAGCTGTTATAAGCGAGCGCACTGTGCGCTCCGACGCCAGCGTGCGCAGCGCCACTGAACGACGCCCTAGCGTGCACGGTGCGACACGACTGCGACCAACTCGACACGACGACGTGACGCGATTAGCGCTAGCGGACCAGCGCTCTTGTCATTCGCCACACGTTACTGATCCAGACCTCGGACAAAATTGACCACCGCTCTCAAATTACTTCATAAAGGTAACTACATACACTATCTATAACTATAAGTAAAGTAGATAATAAAATAATATTAAAAATTCACAAACAACTATTATTTGTGATAAAACTTAGTGGATCGTGTAAAATGGAACAAACAAAATTGGACAGTGTAAACAGCTCTTTGTGTTACGTTTAGTGGCGGAAAAGAAATGTTCAAAGAAAAGTGGGAAATTAAAAATTATCTATTTATAAATAACGAATTTCATGATTAAACTGGCAGATGCCCTCGCTTCGCTTCAGACCTTTCGCTTAGAAATAGCATCTGCATTTTAAATTAATTTATAACTTATTTATTTATGGACGGATTGCAATGAAACAAACTTTAAATATTAAGCGATGCTTACTGCAATGCAATACTGAATACGAGAACAAAATCAGTTAAGCCGGCTCTGAGATTAGCGTGAACAAACGCACAGTCAAACAGACAAAGATTCTGACAACTATTGTTTTCGGTTCTATTGCGTTAATAAAGCCCCTAATATATACTTTTTTTTATATTTCGTTCATGTACAGAAAGTGATCAGTTAGAATTTTATTGCATGTATAGATATATTTGTTCTAAGAACATCCAAGCTACGTGAGTACAACTAATTATTTAAAAAATAAGTTTAGTAATAAACTAACAGCGTAGGATTTTCATCTTACTTTATTATTTAGAAATTCATCTGAGAAAATTGATTTGGACTGACTATCGTTTATTTATTTAAAGTCGTATGTAATTTATAATTTCAATAAAAAATGTATATGGCAATAATTTTAAATCTTTATTGTTAGAATATTATCTTCATCTTATAGAATAATTTATAGTTCAAATTAGTACGGAAAATTCTTTATATACTGACCACTCCAAGCTGTAAAACTTTACATATACTTTAAAAAAGGAAAGTAAAAAGTCCACAGCTTTCCTATTAAAATATGTTAAACTTAAATTATTTTAACTATCATTTAAACTACTCAAACTGAAATATCAATCAGTTTATATCTACGTGTCACTGTACAAGATAAAGACTTTCAGGATCTACTTATTAGACAAGCATTTCTAGCACTTTAACTTTTATTTATAATAACAGGTTACAGAACAGGTACGTACATCGCAAGAGGTTGATTACATATTTTTCGTGTATCAAACTTCATATGAAATTATAGATTGAAACATTGTAACCGAGTGGCTAACTTGAGAAAATTACTGCCAGTTGCTGCATTTGTAAAATTACACATTTAGATCTGTGGTTAAATATTCATCCCCACACTATGTTGTCTGTTGGGGTCAAACAAAGAGGTCGTTTAGTTCGAAGAAAATGGGAAGGACGGATTAACTTGCTGAAGTTCTTAATAATTGCTGAAGTTATTAAATGAACTGCATAATTATATTTACCTTTATTATTAAAATGCTTACACTTCATTGGGTTTCGCATTCTTCAGAAGTATGAAGTAAACATCTGTGACTTTTTGTATAACTGCATTTAACCATACCCAATTTAACAAAATAAAACAAATAATCAAAACAAATTTATAAAATTGGTTTTGAATACAGAATGAGTTATAGTAACTTTACCCTTTTATGTCTAGAAGACCAACGATAAATTTCAAACGATTTTTTAACTGCATGTTTAGCATATATTACATATATATCTGATATAACATATGATTTACAGACCAAACCACCTGTTTTATAAAATACACGCTACATCAATAATTTGAATTATAATCTAGTCTAAACTAGCCTCGTTCAATTACAGTCCTGGTACCTGGTTGTGGCATATTATCACAGTATCGTCAGATTTATGTAGTGTACTTAATTTCAAGTCGGTCTGACGAGTGAAGTTAAAATAAATAGGTACCTGTTGCGCGGCTGAGATCTATTTCTCCTCCCAACTACAGAGAGAACTGAGATGCTGCGATTTCTTGCGACAATTTGATTAAATCAACCTTAAATTAAAAACGCTCTATCCCTTAGGGCACAACTGTGGCGCACAGCGATTCAATAATATGCATTATAATCTTAAAGCACATGCGACTCGGCGACTCTGACTTTTTAGCTTACTGTAATATCTTTGAGCATCATAGATTAAAAGTCCCAAATGTAGGTAGGTAGCCGTAAAAACATAATTCTGGTCAAAAATTAACTTAAACAATCGTTAGTAAGCGAAACATCCTATAATACATTGGTGTTTTAAATTGAGTCCTTGCCCATAATTCAGAAACATAGGTCCTCTACGTCATATGACTATGATTTAATCTGTAATATAACGCATCTTAATTTTTTGTCAAACGTTCAAGCGTTTGTATAACCCTAGATAACCTAGTGATAACTAGCATCAAATCTGCACCAGGAAATATATTCGCCGCAAAGCGTTGAGAAGACCGATAACAATAACGACCATTGTAAGTTGAGCCAGCTTTGTAAGCACATATTAGATCAAGTGAGGTTTGTTTAGAGTACTTATATCTGTGGTGGTATGGTTTATACATACGGATTCGTTCCACGATCACATCTCAGCGATATGTATATTTCAGCTGAATAATGGATATTATATCGTATTGACTCAAGCCAAAAAAAACGTAGCCACCTCGACATTCACGGACATGTTTCAGCGAATGAGTCTTATTTAAAATTAAATCGTACATTAAGCCGAATGTATTCATCGTTGTTTTTTTTTAATTATATTGCAGACATACTTTAAGATACATCTATTGAATTTGTCTTTCTATACACGTATAATACAACCACTGAGCAGATTTTAATTTATCTAGGCACATTTAAAACCAATATTATGGATCATAATCTAACACTTGTTTCATCTCGATAATGGCACTTTTCCTACGTAATTTTGTAATACGAAGTGAGAACGTATTCCTAGAACTTATTTTAATTTTATTTTATTTACTTAATTTGATTTAAATATTTTTATTTTAACTTTCAAAATATCGGCTAAGTGCGTATGGGATTAAACACAAAGGTTCGTTGATTGAGATAAGTAATGAGATTAATTTTATCAGAAGCATTTTTTTTTATTTATGCTGTAAAAATACCATTATTTTGAAGTTGCTAAACTACAAGAGCGCCGACCTGATTATATCTCATACCGATAATTACTTTTGTCTCACAATAAAAATGTGATAAATTAAATGAATTATTAGAAATACGCTAATTTTCATTGTTATTAATACTTGAAATTGACAATAATTAAAAAATATACATATATATATATATATATATATATATTTTCCTCTGTATCAACAACAAAACCTTGTACATATTGGGCTGCTTTAGGGTTTGGATAATTCAAACTCATTTATCCACATGAGTATCATACCAACTTACCGTATTGCTTGGACAATGTACATTTTATTAACATAGGTCAAAATGTATGGATGTATGTTTCTTTGCTGTCGGGTCTTGATTATAATATCTAATATTATAATATATTAGTTAAGATATTATGTGTTTCCATACAATTTACATCATAAAAAACCCAAGCACTATTGTTAGTATGGACATAATTATTATTACTTTGTCATTTAACGCGTCGTAGGCATTACACACGATGCTATTCACAGAAAGGTTTTGATTTCATTTAGATAATGTCTTTACCGAGTTAACGGCAATCCCGAGTGGGTCATATTGCAACATTGCGGTATCTGGCGCCTGCGGTGTTGCGATTAATACACGTATGTCACGGAGACTTGCGTTTCTATAAATAACTTTGCCCAAGGTTCCATAACCATATCATGTGTTTAGGAATATATTTTTAGATTCAAAATTATTTATTAATAAATTATTTATTCAAACGTTATCTTTAAGGGTTACATAAATAAACTTGGTTGACATGTGCATAACGATAAAAAAGATTATTGTGTGTGATTGCTTTATTAATGGCTTTCGGTAATTTTCTTTATTGAAACATGATATTTTCCAAAAAACTGGCGGTTGTTAATACAATAAACTATAAAATTACCTTAGGTCTATTGTGACTTTACTTGGTAATTGCCTCACTATAATACTTTATTCAATTCAGTTATATAAGAAGAACACTTTTAAATTAAACTCGATCGATTTAACAAATTGGATAATGAAAACACGAAAACAATCTGTCCCGTGGTAAGGTCAGCTATAAAATTGGGGTCGAAGTCGTGCACTGAACTGACATTCCTACCAGTGACCTCACTATTTGCAGACCAATTTTTATTTACGATCTGCCGCGTGCATAGTGGGTATTTGTCATAATATTGCACTACTAGTCACATTGGCAGTAACATGCTCAAACACGTCAATGTCATCTATACTTAACACGGTTAAAAAACGGTTTTAAAAAACTACCTAAACTACCTACTAAAAAGTATTTTTTTTTGCATTACATAATTATCTTACGGGGATAGGGAATTTAAAATTCCATATAAATATTATAATGTTCAACTACATCATTAGTGTGATTAACACTAGATCACGATTACTACATGTTGATATTTTTAAATCACTGCCATAATAGTCAATAATAATTGTCATTCGAGAGCAACTGTAAAATCTATAGAAATAATAAATAAGTTTGCACCATGAGTACAAATGACAAAAGGTCATGATTAGCATTCATGAGAATCTTATACAAGGTGTTAGGTCGCAACTGGCTTACCAAAGCCACTGACCGCTCCGTCGCAAAACGTCAATTGGGAGAGCCGACGATACACTTGACCCCACAAACTCTTGATTATCTGTATCGTTACCTATCGTCTGCCTTTGGTTGTACTACCGCGTCTCGTCGCTATGAGCATCATGTTTATACCTACTCGTACCTACATATCGAGTATACATCGGGGCTCGCCGCGCTGCGCCTCTTAGATCTGATATTTATCAAACGTATATTTACCTTCACCTACATAACATTTAACGTACTGACAGTTGTATAATAGTGGATGGATAATCGTAGCAATATCCTATTGCTCAAATCTAGCCTTTCCATTTTTCCAAATTATTAGCCCTAACACCAAATTTCCTTTTTTATATTATAATAATCGTATACCAATGAGCTCCTGCATATACGTTGCTTTAGTCTCTGAACAACAACACAATCCTTCTATCCCTCTCTAAGTACTTGTAGTAGCAACAAATTACCTAACATTGGATTGCAATAGACGGAATACCATCAATTGTAAAAGTGTACATTCTGAACTCATCGTTAGGACGGTTACGGAGTCGATGACATAATCGCCTGGAACAATCAAATTGATAAATAATATCAAGGAGAGAGGGTACCTTTTATTGTACAATGATAAATTAAAAATAATTACCTTTAAACTTCTTAGTAATGCTTTTAAGAGAACTATTTACAATATACTAGTGGTCATTATTGTTAAAAGCGATTAGATCCGGTAGATATAACTGCATAGTCTATAATTAAATATGTCTTAAAATCACGTATTTCCTTAACGACACGTAAGGAGGATACAGTTGTAGAATATGATGAATTAATGATATTGAATATTACTTAACCAAATATGGTAGAAGATATTAGTAGTTGAGCTACAATTTGTCAGTTTATTTACACTATATTCCCGCATTCACTTATGCCTTCACTTGGTTAGTAGTACTTAAGAAATAAATTTTTTTTTTTCGTGAATATTTCACTGAAGGTAACTAGATATATAAAAAATCCTCTTTCTATGAGATAATTCCAGGTAAAAACAACGATATGTATAATCCTAATACAGAAACAAACAGAGATTTACGTAAAAATTCTCGGAAAGATAAATGAGAACATATGGGCCAGGCCATTGTGTTGACTAAAGCAATAAGCAGCAAGGCTGCAGATCAAGTCGAGAGATTCATGTAATTATTCAATCGAGTGCACAAGCACCGGGTCGAGTGTGTTGGGCGGGCGAGAGCGAGAGGCGACTGGCGCACGCGCACGCGCCGCACATGTGATGACAACGACTCACTGCAGGGACATACTACACTACACTACTCACACTCTCCACTCAGCCACTGACCAACAATGCATATTACAAGTATTCCGATGAACGAGATACTACAACGAGAGTTGATATTGAGGTCAACGGCTAACAAAAACTGCAATTTTTTTTTGACTTATAAACTTCAATTGGTAATAATAATACCTCTCCTGCGCGTAACAAATGAGAAAGTTATAAGGTTAACGAGTTGAATTTCTACAAAAACTTTTGTTATTGTTGTATACAGATATCACAACCATCGGTGCAAAACACCTTTATCACCAACATCATTACAACTAACAATTATCCCACTGCTAGGCTTGGGTCTGCTCTCACATTAGGAGTTACGGTTATAGTACGCCACGTTGGCCAAGTGTCGGTTGGCAGACTTCACACAGCTCTGCCAAATTTAAAAATATATAGAAAAAAATCTGAGGTTTGCAAGTTTCATTTATATTGCGATCGTAGTAACGACTTGTAGATAACAACGACTAATTATTATTATAATAATTCTATAAGAATTCTTGTTAGGGGTAGTTTTGAAAATATTATAAACCCCTACCAAATTGTTCATCTTATAAAATGGTAGGTATGTATTCACATCAGCGACCGTCACTTAGTACAGGTATTTATAATTATTAACATAAGAAACCGTTCCTATCTAGTTTCGGCTTCAGTAACTAAATTCACATTGTGATAAAAATTAAATGTTTCAAAAACAATGCTTTCAACACTGTTAACGGTCCGTTAAAAAAGTAGGGCGTAGCGCGTATCGCGAAATCGGAATGTTTCAGAATCTAGTTTATAATTCACTGATTAGCCAAACAAGTGTTCATTCTTATTAGTATTTATGTGTACATATTGTGTTCACTTATTTTGAATATATACGCAATATAAATACGTAGAAACTATGCCTACGTAAGGGTCCATAAAATATATGATATTAAATATATACAAAATTGAACGTTCCCCCCCTCCTCCTCATTTCTAACCTACATAACAAAAATCCAAATAAGTAAACATCGTCAGTAGGTATGTTGACGCACAACAATAGGTACATATAGGGCAACTTATAATAAAATCCTTTGAATCCGTAAAGGGAAAGAAAATATACTCGCGAATATCGCGAGTTTCGCAGCACTATATATAAATATTACCATTATACTATGTGGAATTTGTATTGATCTTTTATTTTGTTTTATGAACCTAGTTATTAGCCAGATAAACAAAAATATTACTACTATCTACAACTATCACTTTTTGAATCTATAGTCGATATTATTATTATAAAGGTAAGAGTATGCAGATGGTTATTTCAAAAATATTTATCACTATTATTATTAAGAATAAATTAATTTTATCGACACACTAAGAAAAAGAATTATAAATTTTTGTTTTTCATTCCCACCACACCCATTATTATTTGCCCAATCCCAATCCATGATCAGTCAAATTTATCTTTGCCTCAAAATATCTTTTCTGTTGTTTTTCTGTATCGGAAAGGAAATTTTCCAAACATTGGACAGAGATCATCATATTTTATTTTTTATCCACTCAAACCTTCGCAGCAGTCTTCCAACACCTCCGGAAAGGTTTCGAAATTTCGTATGACCGCATTCATAATTATAGATAAATAAATAAATACTCATCATCAAATTATACAGATATTTCCTTTCGTTCACAAAATCGTTACGTTACTCAAAGTTGATATCTATGACGTAAATAAAACCCTTGACCAGCATTCACGATGAACGATAGCAAATATTTAGCATTTTTATATTTTTATTCATCACACATTCACACAACTTCCGGTGTCAAACTTACACCATATCTTTAACCGCACCATGAGCCGGTTAGACACCTCCAGCACAGTCGCTTGGACTCGCCTCAGCTCTCTCCTAAGCTTTATACTTGGCAATGAGGCTTAAACACCCTTTAAATGCATTGTGCTTCTTCTTATTTAGACAGCTAATATTTTTATAGTGTAATAAATGTTTATATAATAAGATACCTATTTCATTTGATTTGGGTCTTCTATTTTGGGGCGCTGTTATTGTAAAAATAATATACTCGCAAATGAATGAGATAAAACTTTAAGTGCGTTGTCGCTGATCTTAGGTCACGCAATCCACGTGTACGGGACCTAGGCTCTGTTTACTCGTATTTTTGTTAGTAGAAACTATACCGCTGTTCAATAATGCGTAGATGCGTAACGCATATATACCTGTAGTGCAGCCAAGTTTACTTGAAGACAAATATTATACTTTTGGCTTATTCGTCGTAAAAAAGTATTTAATTCTACAAAATACAATTTGAATTTTTTCGTTTTCAACCTGATTCAAAATGTCGTTCTACTTTCCGAAGCTACACGCTTATAAAAAGAAACAATAAAATAAGTCTTCAAAAGAAGAGTGAATAGGCTCTTATAAGTTAGTGCGTTCAACATCTTAGACTTCATCACCACTTAACATCAGGTGGGATTGTTG